>APFE030663482.1:82876-120578 GCA_000404065.3 Pinus taeda
TATTTTTAAAAAATCACTCCGGGATTCTCTCCCAAACTGGGAGCTTATGAAAATGTTGCTCCCCCTCCTGTTTTCGCTCCCGCTCCCGCTCCCAAGTAACATTGATACATCTATTCCAAGCCCTTTCTCGGTCTTGTGATTCTAGATGAGCTTGTTGACCTTGCTTACTTATTCGTAGGTCACTTTGTGCCCTCATTATGCGTTTTGGAGAATGATTTCTTACCGACCACCTGTGGGTGACACTCATAGAAGAATTGTTTCTCCTAGATTGTCTTCAACGGACAACCAACAACCCCTTGCAGCCACTAGATAGCTCGATGTGCCATCATCTCCGCCACCTAAGCCAACCATTGTGCACCTTTTCCCATCTATCATGATCATATGTTTGAAGGTGGGCCTTCCTGTTGAAGAATCTAGGGCAATTTAACATGAATGATTCTTCCTTCTATGATAACTGCTAGTGATGTCTTTTTGCTTTCTAGAATTAACTTCTTTATGTTAATGTGTTTTTCAATCATCAAACAACTATCAAAACAAGATCAACAAAATACAAGTACACAAGATGTAGGCTCCAAGCCAGGGAAAAGCCTCTCCTCTTGAGAGGAGAACCTTTCAATCACTTATTATATACATTTCAATTGATGAATACCAAGACCCTTGACAAGGACACTTGACACAAGTTTACCTTCAAGACACTTGTCACTATCTCATGCACTCTTCGGCCTTCATATCACAGTCTTCGTTCTTCACACTGTATCACTTCAGTCCTTCTCCACATTGTTGTGCCATTGTCACTTAGAGATTCTTAGTCTCTTTTCTTCGCAGCCCTAGACACAGTTTTCGACTTCCACTAATCTCTTCCTTTGGTCCACGAGGGCCTCTCTGACTTTGGTCTCTTTCAATCACAGTTACACACTTGATGTAGCCCTTAACTTAATTGTCATTGTCGTAGAACAATCTTCGGTCCCTCACTAATATGACAGAGATGATATAGACTTAGCCCGAAATCATTTGAGACATTTACGCACTTGTAGTAGCCTTCCTTCCTCACTATATTACCCTTATCTCTTTTCTCTGAGATCTGTATTGTTTCAGATCAGATGTGTCTGAGATGCTTGTCGTTATGAGGTCAAGCCACTCTTTATATAGTGACTTATGCTTTCTATCTAGGCCGACATGAGATTTTGGAGATAAGCCGACATTTTCTTAAGGAGAATATTGTCTTTCTTTTAGCCGATGCAAGAGGGATAGTGACAATGTCTTGGAGTGCAACTTTTACATAAATGACATGTCTTCTACATGTATAACATGACTTCATGACTTCTTAATTATATTTATGACAAGACAACAATTTCCTAAAGACATTAAGAAGAAGTCTTTGACCTATGAGAAACACTTCTTGCTCATGAAACCCATGATGCAAGGAATACAATAAATACATTTGTTTCTTCTTTACATAAAATCATAATTACAGGTCATTATGAAGACCGAACCTAGTTACACGTTCTTCAATACTCCCTCTTAACTAGGGAGGTATTCATAAATGGTACATGGTTATTCTCACTAGTGAAGAGATCTTATAAGAAGAGTTGGACTAGTAACCCATTTGTATAGCCTCATTATAACCAACATTGTCACATAGCAAGGCCTTGACTAACAACTCCATCTCTTAATAGATCAGAGCACAATGTTGGTGAGACCAATGATTATAGACACCTTCATCATTGTCTCTCAAGGTACATACCCACTTGGGTGTTCACTGAGTATGACCTTCTAGGACTATTGTTATCTTGGGTCCCTAGCCCTCAAAGAATATCGGTCCTCTTGCCTACTCTTATCTTGGATGTCCTACGACATCCTCAAAGAGTATCAGATCCCAGATGATTACTCAATCCTCCATTATTTCTTCTAAAATGAAGACAAGAATGATGTGTCTATCTCTCCCTCTCAACTAGGGAAGATGTGTCAACCAATCCAAGCTTGTTTCTAAAATACACAAGCTTCTTATTGGGAAGAGATTTGTTCAAAATATCAACAATTTGATCATCGGTGGGGATATACTCTAGCTTCAGTACACCATCTTGTACCAACTTTCAAATGTAATGGTACTTGTTTATGTGCGTTGTCTTTCCATGAAATACATGATCCTTAGATAGTCTTATGAAGCGTTATTATCACAATGTATTATGGTAGGATCCAATGGTCCTACAAACAGATAAGATAACATCTTTGTTAACCAGACCGATTCCCTGCTCACTTCACAGGTTGCAATGTACTCGGCCTCAACACTACTCAAAGCCACTATCTCTTGCTTTCTGCTCATCCAAGAGACCATGGAGGATCCCAAGCTAAAACATCCTCCTGTAGTGCTTCTTCCATCCTTCTCGTTGCCTCCCTAATCGGAATCAGTAAATCCTTCAAGATGAACATCTTTTCCTTTTTCATACTTCAGGCAATAGTGGATGGTTCCTTGCAAATATCTTAGTATGTGCTTGGCAACTATCCAATGATCATGTCTCGACTCCATTTGAAACTGACTGAGAACATTCACTGTAAAACACATGTCTGGATGAGTATTCACCAGATACATCAGGGAGCCAATCAATTGTCTGTACTTAGTAGGATCCACTAGACTGGATTCAGAAGTCCTTAACATTTTCAAGTTTGTGATCAACGGAGTTGTCATGGGTTTGCATTCCATCATATCAAACTTCTTCAATAAGTCAATCACATACTTTCCTTGTCCCAGGTAGATTTCATTCGGTTCCTGCCAGACTTTTAGTCCCAGATAATAATGCATAAGTCCTAGATCCTTCATATCAAATTCAACTGCCAACAATTTATTACGTTCTTGAATTCTTTCTTCAACACCAGTTATTAGAAGATCATCTACATATAGAAGAATGATGACAGGTTCATCATTCTCTACTTTGATGTAGAGATTGGGATCTTTCGTGCTTTTCCTAAAACCCAACCTTTGCAAGTATGCATTCATTCTAGCATACCATGTCCTAGGAGCTTGCTTGAGGCCATAAAGCGCCTTCTTCAATCTGCAAACATGAGTTTCTCTGTCCTTTACTTCGAATCCCAATGGTTGCTCTATGTAGACTTCTTCATCTATGGTGCCATTCAAGAATGTTGTTTTGACATCCATTTGATGTACCTTCCATCCCATTGATGCTGCCAAAGATATTAGAGATCGGATCGTGGTATACCTTGCTGTGGGAGCAAGGGTCTCTTCATAGTCAATGCCTTCTTCCTAAGAGAAGCCTCGAGCCACGAATCTTGCCTTGAATTTATCTATGCTTCCATCTGCAACATGCTTGATCTTATATAGCCACTTAGAGGTTACCACTGATTTCTCTTTTGGTCTTGGGACAATTTCCCTGACTCCATTCTTCATAATGGACTGGTATTCCTCATTCATTGCATTCTTCCATTCTTGATGTTTGGCTGCTTCTTTAAAGTGGAAGGTTCATTTTCAATGAGCTTTGACATGTATGTTGCATATACTTAGTATCTTTTCAGTTTCTTGCTTTCCCTGAACATTCCTCTTGCAGTGTGACCTTCTACTTCTTGAAGTGTAGAGGTTAACCAATTAGGTCTCTTTCTTCCTTCAGGGAGAGTGATTGGTTTACTGGGACCTTCTTCTTCATGATGAGAGACTTCTTCTTCCTTCGTAACTTCTTCCTCAAATATAGGAAGATCCTCCTCATCAGAATTGGATGGGAGATACTTGGATTTCTTGAAGGCAATGCTTTCATAAAAAATTACCTCTACTTACTTCTATTTGATGTCCTTCCTTTATGTAGATCATGTAAGCTTTGGAAGAGTTGTTATATCCAACGAAGATTCCTTGCTTGCGGGATCTAGCTTCTTTCTTTTGTCCTTGGGAATGTGAATATATACAGGACACCCAAATATCCGGAGATGATCAATATTAGGTTTCTTCCAGGTGAATACTTCTTCTCTATTTCCAAGTGACCTGTGAGGACTTCTATTTTGGATGTATACTGCAGTGTTCGTTGCTTCTCCCCACAAAAAATTTGGTAGATCTTGATCATGGAGCATAGCCTTGACACTTTCTTCTATAGCTCTATTCTTTCTTTCAGCTACTCCATTCTACTTGGGATTGTATGGAACTATAAGCTCCCTCATAATCCCAGCCTCCTTACAGAAAACAATGAGTTCTTTGGAGGTATAATTGCCTCCATTATCTAATCTTAGAATCTTTATCTTTCTTTCTGTAAAATTTTCTACCTCTGCCTTGAATTCTTGAAATTTTATGAATACTTCGTCCTTGGTTTTAAGTAGATAAACCCAAGTTTTCCTTGAATGATCATCGATGAAGGTAACATAATATAGATGACCTCCAAGAGATTTAGACATGGGACCACATACATCAGAGTGGATGAGATCTAAAATCTCTTGAGCTCTAGATGTCCTATGTGTAAATGGTTTCTTTGCATTCTTTCCCAGGGCACAACCTTTGCAGACTCCTTCATGATCTTCTTTGAGATTTGGTATCCCATTTACATTGGAGTTTAGAGTTGGTAGAGTCTTGTAATGGAGATGGACCAATCTTCTATGCCAAAGTTCACATGGATTTATCTCAATGTGGACAAGTACTTGACTTAGAGGAGATGAGAGTCTATATAGTCTTCCTTCTCGAACTCCAATAGTTCTAGCTTTTCAATGCTTGAATCTTTAGCCCAAACCACTACTTTACCATCTATAAAAGCATCTCTATCTCATTTTTCTTCTAATGATGAAATAGAAATAAGATTTTTGCAAAAAACTGGAACATATAGAATGTTGTTGAGATCAATATTACCTCCTTCTTCTAGTTCAAGTGATGTAGACATAATGCCTTTCATTGGATAGCTCTTGTTGTCACCAAGCTCCACAGAGGATGAAGATTTCCCTTTGGATAGAGTTTTGAGTTGCTTGTGATATCTAGTCATGTGCCTTGAAGCTCCACTATTTATTACCCATACGTTCTCATATTGAAATGTTCCGGTGAGGGCTAAGAACAATCCTTCATTTTTTGAAGATTTGAGATCTTGGGAAGAGAAGAGTTTACTCCATTCTGCCTTGAGATTTTGCTTGATTAGGCTAGGTAATGATGAACACTTCTTTTCAAGCCTTTTCATAATATAGTTGACCTTCTTCATGCCCTGTACGAACCATAGCTCTGATACCATGTTGAAGAATCTAGGGCAATTTAACATTAATGATTCTTCCTTCTATGATAATTGTTAGTGATGTCTTTTTTATTTCTAGAATTAACTTCTTTATGTTACTGTGTTCTTCAATCATCAAACAATTATCAAAACAATAAGATCAACAAAATACAATTACACAAGATGTAGGCTCCAAGCCATGGCAAAACCTCTCCTCCTGAGAGGAAAACCCTTCAATCTCTTCTTATAGATATTTCAATTGACGAATACCAAGACCCTTGACAAGGACACTTGACACAAGTTTACCTTCAAGACACTTGTCACTATCTCTTGCACTCTTCGGCCTTCATATCACATTCTTCCTTCTACGCACTGTATAACTTCAATCCTTCTCCTTCGCATTGTTATGGCACTATCACTTAGAGAGTCTTGGTCTCTTTTCTTTGCAGCCCTAGACACAATCTTCGGCTTCCACTGATCTCTTCCTTCCGTCCACAAGGGCCTCTCTGACTTCGGTCTCTTTCAATCATAGTTAGACACTTGATTTAGTCCTTAACTTAATTGTCACTGTCCTAGAACAATCTTCAGTCCTTCGCTAATATGACAGAGATGAGACAGAATTAGCTTGAAATCATTTGAGACATTTACGCACTTGTAGTAGCCTTCCTTGCTCAATGTATTACCCTTATCTCTTTGCTCTGAGATCCGTATTGTTTCAAATCAGATGTGTCTGAGATGCTTGTCGTTATGAGGTCAAATCACTCTTTATATAGTGACTTATGCTTGCTATCTAGGGTGACCTGAGATAAGTTGACTTTTCTTTGAGGAGAATATTGTCTTTCTTTTAGCCGACTACAAGAGGGATAATGACAATGTCTTGGAGTGTAACTTTTACATAAATGACATGTCTTCTACATGTATAACATGACTTCATGACTTCTTAATTATATTTATGACAAGACAACAAATTCCTAAAGACATCAAGAAGAAGTCTTTGACCTATGAAAAACACTTCTTGCTCATGAAACCCATGATGCAAGGAATACAATAAATACATTTGCTTCTTCTCTACATAAAATCATATTTACAAGTCATTATGAAGACCGAACCTAGTTAGACTTTCTTCACCAATTCCAACCTCGAAGGTATGGCTTTCCATTATGTAATTGGGTATTTTTGCTTACTTGTTATGGACACATCTGGACATGGATTAGTTGGGGGATTCAACAGAAAGAATGGGCTTGGTTTGTCCTATTATCCCCTTGTCCAACTTGGTGGTTAACCTTGTGTCCTCGTCTTGTGGGATCTCCTTTATTGGCTACTAGCTTTAGGAGTGGCACTACATGGGAAACCCCGATTTTGGTTGTGTGGTCTCGCTTCCCAGCACCACATTCATCACTTCTCTTCGCTCATTATAACCCATTTTCACATATTTCCCATCTGGGTCCACAAGGAGTTAGCGTCCCCCTCCCCTTGTCCACACTTTGGGTTGGGCCTCAAACGATGCCACAAAGGTTGATGCAACAAAAAAAGAAGTAAAAGTATAATTTAGCCACTCTCAATAGGAAATGTACCATAAAATGCAAAAGGTGTCTAGGACATACAAATTTAGCACGTGGTCAAAAGTCAACACGAGCTCTGCCCCTTATCATTATGGCCATCACCTTGGTTCCTGGGTCCCCCATACTGGCCCCCTGCATCATTAATGAACCGATGACTGTCCCAAACCCTGGTAGGCTATGAACTTCCCAACCTTAAAGGGAGTATTCACTGCTATATCATTTGCATCATGCTCACATCCCCTAGAGCCCTGAGCAGTTGTATATAAAAAAATCAATAAAAGGAAAAATGCATATGAAGAAGGGGGGAGAAACGAAGGCTATGTAACTCATGTACCACGATTTCTCCCTCCTACATCTATACACCCAAGTGTGGGCTTCCATCATCATAGCTACCCTTGTACCATGGCATGTGGCTTGGAGCCTTCCCCTTATGCCCCACTTCGTTTCATCATTATATCAGATGACACCTGCCATATGACAGATGTACAATGGACCTATCACTCACCTAAAGGTTGAAACCACCTAATAGGGCCCTTGATTGACCTCCTTCTTGAACTTGGAGACACCTGTACACCCTAAAGCCCATTATGGAAGGGCATGCCACCATGAAGTTCCCACTTGGTTTAATGATTTGTAAGCTCATTTGCTCAATTGCACTAATGAATTGTTGCACTGGAAGATGAGGAGACGCATTGGATCTTATATGGGATTGCAGGTGGGTCTTCATCTTGGGGTTTGGTCTCCCTATACGGGGTCCAAGCCCTCCAAAGGGTCATATTCGCATTTGTAGGGTTTGCATTGAGAGCCATAGGCCTCCACTATAGCAGAGAGTAGATAGCCATGCCATGGGATCCTTCAGCACTATTCATTGCTTGTTCGTGTCTGAATTATTTGATGACGATGCACCTGGACCACCTTATGCAATCGGCTACACACTTGCACCACACACTTGGCAGTTGATTCGAGGCCTACATGGGGTTTTATCTCACCATGGGAGACAAGGGAGGGATTGCATCATTCTTCCAGCCTTAGCAGATGGGATACATGCTTGTTTGATTCAGTTGGAGACCCATGAGGATGCTTTTGTGCCCCCATAGCCACTTGTGAGCACCATTGATCATTTTCTTGGAGATTAAGGTGCCACCCCATTCATTACTATTATTGTAGCCATCCTATTCGTTATGGCAAATGAAGGACTTCACTAGGTCTTCCAACAACCCTCCTAGCTATTGTATTATCATTTTGGCCCTCTTGAGAGGCTTATTTTTCATATCATGGAGCTATTTGGTGGGCTTGTCACTAAAAAGATGTTATTTTGCACATTATTTTTATTGGTAGGGCTTTATTAGGCATAATTAGGCCATTCGAATCCCTTGGAGGATCATATAAATATAAGAGAGGATCATTTGATCTCTCATCATCACTTGGATTGGATTTATTCTCTATAAACGAATTCAGACCTATAATTGATGGATGAATTGGAGTTTCATTGATGCATTTTAATGTTTGGATAATTGTTATCTTATCTTGGAGCTTCATTGTTGCAAATCTAATGGATGGATATAATCTTTTTGTCATGTAAGTGCTCTCTTATGCAAAGAAAATTGTGTTTATGTCTAATGTATGGAACGCTATGCTTGGATTATTTTTGTGCCCTAATTATTGATGCGAAATTCATGAACACATGTAATCTTGGCTCGTTGTATGTGTTACTCATTTTGGAAAAAAGATTGAATTGGGTTGATACCTTTCACCTTAAAACTCCATAATTTGTCAAAGCGAAGTATAAATCCTTGTTGTGACCTTGTAACTGCTTCTCTAGGGTATGCAAAGTTGCAATAAGATTCCTTGGTAGGGTAAGAATCCTTAAATCAATTTCACTTTGACTCCATTCTCCACAATTGGCTAGGCATTTCTCTAAATCCTTGGTGATCACCCTAAATTTTTCCTTCTTCCAAATTTTATGCTCTAACTTTAAACGACCTAGCTAGGGCATCCAATGAATTCCATTTGAGCCATCAATTTCCAGAGTGAGTTGGCAAGGAACTGCGTTGGGGTGTCTCCCACTAGCCCTCCAATTTTGAAGGAAATCCCACAGTCGGCTTGTGAGAAACACCAATCCCTAGCTCCAAAATTGTTTGGATTTAGGTCTTTCTAGGTTAGTGACTTTCCAAGGGGTATATGGTGCTTGAAAACTCAAAGGAAGTTAATCTCTCTTGACCCCTCCCTCTTATCCTTCCCTAGCCTTGTCATATTGTCGATGACCATCCCAAAACCCTACGCCTTGCTTCGATCACCTAGGTCTTTGTTGTGGTCCCAAACCCTTATATGCTTATCATTTCACAAGATTTCAAGGGAGGTCCTTGCTTTCCCATGGAATCTTAGGTCTAGGGCATCCCTTATCAAGGAACAACTATAAACCCTTCGTCTAGGCCTCCAAGCCTTTCTTAGAGAGCCCCTTACCTTGCTTCTAAAGCAAGCAAGGCTATTATCTAAGTCTCTCTTGTGAATGGGCTTTAGAATCACTATAGACCCTATCATTGACATATCTCTCTTAGTGATCTTATATCGAGACTCCTCCCATTGGTGAAAGTCCATCAAGAGCATGGGACATTGATTGAGGTGATAGTGGGTCCTTGTCCCATTATTGCCACTTCATCTAGTAGTTGGCCCTTTGGTAGCCCCTCCTAGGACCCTTGCTAGATTGAGCAGTAACATTTTTGGTGCCACTGCCGGGGAGACGAGACGTGTGTCTTGTTCCTCATATGGCAATATTGACACATTATTCTTGGTGACTAGAACAAAGCTCTAGTTCTTCATTGAACTTCAAATTTAAATGCTTGTAGGGTGAAGCAAGCATATATCAAGGCATCTAGATTCACCTCGATGACTATTTTAATCCTAAATGCAAAATCATAAAAAATGGCTGCTTGTGAAAAAAATATCTCTCCTCTTTCCTTTCAATGAACTTGATCATGAAGACCTTAAAAAATTGCAAGAAAGCGTGGATTTGTTTGTTGAGTATTATGGATATTTAATTGATCACAAAGATAGAGATTTCATATTCGAGTATTGTAGTAGGAAGAGAAAAGAGCTCTACCTAGCACAATGTGCCTATGAGAAAGATCTTGATCATCTTTTTGAGTTTTCTCACCATACGTGTGCTTTCAATACCCTGATTGAGCCAGTCAACGAAAGATATTACAATTCACAACAAAGTCATCCCATAGAAGCAACTGAATTTGATGATCGGGATGACCTTGAAGAAAACTCAGATGTGTGAGACCCTCATGAGAATAAGGGATATATGGAAGAATGGAGTGATTCTAAGGAAGATCATGATGGCCATGATCCCATAGAGGATCCTCGGGCCACAAACTTGGGAATCAAGAGTGAGCATGGTCTGAATTAAAGCCCTATTCAAACCCATAAGGATAAATATCACGAAAGAGGATTTTTCAGTCAAGAAAGGGCATTAGAGGATGTGGATATTGTAGCTCCCTGTGAGGTTGACATTTTGATTTCGTATGCATCACCGAGGGTAAATGGGAAGTTGATAGCCATAGTTTTAGAAATGAACCTCTTTATGATATTGACAACAAGGTTGAAATTGATTGTCCCTTTCTTTAGGACACTACTCACAATGATGTGCTTATTCACACCCGTGAGAAGGAGGGTCATTATCTTCCCATGCATGAAGAAGGTTTGTTTGAAGTAACTGGTCCCATTTATGATACCTATGATAACACTGACAAGAGCCTTGCTTTCCCTTGCCTTCTCCAAGATCCTAAAGACATAGCTACATTATCCATGAGTTCTTGCTTTGCCCTCTCTCATACCATCTCTAATATTGGTGAATCTGTTCCCTTTCTTGAGTATGATGTTGAGGAAGAGCCACCCATTAGATCTATCCCTTCTCCCCAGTCATAACCTCAGGACTGTGAACACCACACAATTGTTGCCCCTTTCCAATGTGACCATCATATTGAGCAACCTATTTGTTATGCCCCTCCATATCCTCGATCTCCTTTCCCTTCCCATCATGACATTGTGGCATCCACAAAGCATGACATTATGAATAATGATTGTGATAGGGAGTTCTTGAGCTTGCTCATTCATTTGTCCATTTTGTGTTTGCAAGAGAGGTGTTGAACCTCTAAATGGTATTGTTCCCCTCATCCAGGACTCCTTTTGGCATCACTTGGATATTGTGTTTTCTCGCCTCCCATCCACATCATCCTCTATGTGATTGTTTCTTTGTTGGATTTTGGGTCAATTACATGAGTAATTATATAGGTAGACTTGTTTATATTGATCTAATAATATGTTGGTTGGACTGGCTCTATGATTACACCTAGTATTCACTTGAGATCATATGCATGTTAGAATAGCATGCATTGCATATTAATTTTTGCATCAGAACTAACATCATATTCTTTAATCTTGCTAGATTATGTGCATTTAGATTAGAATTGCAACTAGAATAAAAGTTTGTTTCTTGTTGATTTTTATGGCCTAACATAAACATGGACGATCATAAGACGCCACAAAAACATGTTCTCCATGTGCTTAGTCTTTGATGTGCAGGTAACAGCTTTGCGGTCCCAAGAGATTGTTGGTGTTCTCATGACCTCCCCGTTTGAGTATATTCATGCACTCTACTAAGAGATCCTGTCTGAATTGGAGCCAGATGTTATCCACCACCTGTGGGCGACACCCATAGGAGAAATTTTTCTCCTAGATTTTCTTCAGTCGGTAGCTAGTAGCCCCCTGCAACCACTAGATAGCTTGATATGTTGAAAAATGTGTAACTAGGTTTGGTGTTCATAAATATGAAAGGTACTTTTGATTCTTGTAAATTGTAAAATAATAGTAATAATAAGGTGGATGTGGTTCTTTTAACTTCTTGACTAGAAGTCTGGCAAGGACCTCATGAGATCTATGTAGGTGAATGAAAGTATGTGATCAAGATGTTGAAGAGGTTTGACATGATGGATTGCAAACCAATGACAACCCCGTTGATCACAAATTTGAAAAGACTAAGGAGTTCTGAATCGAGCCCTGTGGATCCTTGCAAGTATAGACAATTAATTGGCTCGCTGGAATACCTGGTGAATACTTGACCAAACATATGTTTTGTAGTAATTTTTCTCAGTCAATTCCAAGTGGAGCCGAAGCATGATCATTGGATAGCAGCAAAACATATTCTGAGATATCTGCAAGGAACCATCCATTATTGCCTGAAGTATGATAGGAGGAATGATGTCCACCTAATTGAATGTACAGATTCTGGCTGGGGAGGCAGTGAGCAAGACGGAAGGAGCACTACAGGAATATTTTTGAGTTTGGGATCCTCCATGATCTCATGGATGAGCCGAAAGCAAGATACAATTGCTTTGAGTAGTGCTGAGGCAGAGTATATTGCAGCCTGTGAAGTAAGTAGAGAAGCATTCTGGTTGAGGAAGCTACTATCTGACCTATTTGAAGGACCAATGGACCCTACAATTATTCATTGTGATAACACCAGTTGTATACAGTTGTTTGAAGACCCAATGATTCATGGAAAGACAAAGCATATCGACAACAAGTATCACTACATTCAGAAGCCAGTACAAGATGGTGTGTTGAAACTACAGTATATCTCCACCGATGAGAAGGTAGTTGACATATTGACAAAATCTCTTCCTAATAAGAAGCTTGTGTATTTGAGAAACAGGCTTGGTTTGGTTGTTGTATCCTCCCTAGTTGAGAGGGAGAGATAGGCACATCATTCTTGTCTTCACTTGGGAAGATAGAATGGATGATTGGGTAAGCATTTGGCATCCGATACTCTCTGAGGATGAGGTAGGGCATCCAAGATGAGAGTGGTTGTGGACCGATATTCTTTGAGGATTGGCTATCCAAGATAAGAATAGTCCAAAGAAGGTCATACTCTATGAACACCTGGGTAGAGTATGTACCTTGAGAGACAATGATGATGGTGTCTATAAATCATTGGTCTCGCCAGCATTATGCTCTGATCTTGTGGAGAGATAAATCTGTTAGTCAAGGCCTTGCTATGTGACAACGCTAGTCTAGTATGATGCTAAACAGATGGGTTACCAATCTGACTCTTCTTATGAGATCTCTTCATATGGAGAATGTCCATGTACCATTTATGAATACCTCCCTAGTTAAGAGGGAGTGTTGAAAAATGTGTAACTAGGTTCAGTCTTCATAAATATGAAATGTACTTTTGATTCTTGTAAATTGTAAAATGAAAGAAAATTATTATTATTGTTTTTGGAGCATGGGTTTCATGCTCAAGGTATTTTATTTTATAAGTCAAGCACCAATTGAGTGCTTCTAGGGTTTGTCCTAGATCAAGAAGTCAAAAGAGTCATTGTCATAAGTTGAAGATCCCATCGAGCACATTGTAACTTGTAAATAAAATTATTTTTGTCTTTAAAAGTGTCAAGATACCCTTTAAGACCTAGTCAACTTGGTAGCTGGCAAGTTGGCCTTAAAAGGAAGAGCCATGTCCACCTTGAATAGCCTATATATAGGAGGAAACTCGACCTCCTTGAGACACATTCATCCATCACTCATTCTAGTGAAGGAGGAAGAAGAAGGCAACGAAGAAGGAAGAGGACGAAGGAGACTTTTGTTTGGGCTATTTCTCTCTCACACGTGCAAAGGAGGACTAAGATTTCTGTAGCAGATCTAGGGTTTCTTCTACAAGTTCGATCTTGGAACAAAATAAGGCAAGAAGGTCAAGCGAAGTTCACCAAAGGTCATCCTCAAGCTCCAAACGTTAGAGACAGGCAAGCGAAGGTCTAAGGAAACCTTAAAAAGGCCAAATGAGGCTCACATGTGTGGTAGCAATAACTACATGAGGGCCGAAATTCTGCAGCAGAATGTCAAAGTAGTGCTATTGGAAGAGATTTGACTGGGTTTGACTAGATGAAGGTTAGCACATCATCTGGAAATGTTGGTCTTGGTCTTGGAGGGTATTGGTTTCAGTATTAAGGTCTTGGAATTCGTCAATTGAAGAATCTATAAGGAAGAGAAGAGATTTGTGGGTTTTCGTCTCAAGTGGAGAGGTTTTGGCCTTGGCTTGCAGCCTATATTCTGTGTTCTTGTTCTTCTTGTTTTGGTAGTTGTTTGATGATATAGACACATAATAATAAGTAACAAAGCTAATATGTAAAAAGACACCACAAGTAATTATCAAGTAAAGAGAAATCACTCTAATCATTGTCCTATAGATTTCTCAACATGATATGCCATCATGTCCGCCACCTGAGCTAGCCATTATGCACCCTCTCCCATCTGTCATGATCGTATGTTTGAAGGTGGGCCTTCCAACCCCGAAGGCATGAAATTTCATTATGTAAATGGGTATTTTTTCTTTCTTGTTATGGACACATCTAGACATGGATTAGTGGGGGGATTCGACGAAAAGAATGGGCTTGGTTTGTACTCTTATCCCCTTGTCCAACTTGGTGGTTAACCTTACGTCCTGGTCCCGTGGGATATCTTTTATTGACTTCTAGCTTTAGGAGTGGCACTACATGGGAAACCCTGATTTTGGTTGTGTGGTCTTGCTTCTCGACACCACATTCATCACTTCCCTCCACTCATTATAACTCCTTTTCACATATTTACCATCCGGGTCCATACTTGTCCATTGGGTCCTATTATCACTGTGACAAACACCTTCCCAAATTTTGCTTACACTTGAATTTTGGAGCCTACTGAGGATCTTGCAATCTGTTGCCCCATGGTCACTTCATGGTCATCTAATGTTTTGCAAAGTATTAAGTCTTCTTCTAAGTGTCAAAGTCACTTGCTCACACATGTTTTGTCTTTGATGAATTCACAAACACACATCTTTCTATGCAAGCTTAGATAGGCATTGCACAACAATTAAAGGTAAAGCTTGCGCAATCACTAGTGACAGTGACTGCACAATCCATAAGAATAGTGCATTGCACAACACATAATGACATTCAGTGCGCATTCTCCATTGACAATATTCCTCACTTCGATTGCAATTATACTTCTATTTTGGTGAGTTTTCTCAACTATCGCTTTGGCGCACCATTGTTTTTGCAGGTGTCACTTTCATGTTCGTGGTTATCATTTTTGCTTTCTTTCACTCCAACAAGTGTCGTTTTCATGTTATCTTCACTCTGGCATGTGTTTGTTTCACTTTTTTTAAGTCTTTGCAAGTGTCGTTTGTACTTTTCTCTCACTTTCTAAAGTGTCGTCTTTTGGCATGGGAAGCGTTGCACATCGCAAAAAGTGGAGTTATGGTTCATTTCAAGGGGCAACTTTGGTGTTAAGGGGTCTTATTTATCATATAGACATGTATTAGATCCATTCCCAAAGTTTCATGCACTGTCACACAAGTGTCGTCACTGTCGTTGTAAAGTGTATCTTAATTGTTGCACTTGGAGGAGTATGTTGTTTTGCCGTCGCATTAAGGGGACCATGTTGTTTACGAGTAAAGACAAGTTGATCATTGAACAAGAGGATGAAGGGGCACTAGATTGCGACGAAAATTGGAAGATCAAGATCATAGTAAAGACTCCATATCATTCACCCTTTGGATGGTAAAGATGAAGTACTAAGCAAACCTCTCATGAGGATTAAAGGCGAAGCAACAAGAAGAACAACTTGCCATTGCCATCTCATCACGAAGTCCATGCCATCATGGTCAAGTTGTGACTTGTACCAGTGTCATCGCAATGTCATGTGTGTCCATGTGTCTTGCCACATCATTTGTAGATGTAATGATGTAATTATCAAAAAGAAAGGACAAAATGTAGTGTGTGGAAGTCCAAAAGTCATATGTGGAATATGAAAAGTCACATAGTCATATATGAACAAAAGAGTCTTTAGGAAAAGTCCAAAAGTCATATAGAAGTCCAAAGTTCATATTAGAAGTCCAAGAGTCATGAGGGTAACTCAAGAGTCATAGGGGATATGAAAGGTCATTCCTCTTGTTCTAAAAGAAACCTCATGACTCAAGCAAATGGCTTTTGGAGGCTTAGGCTTTGGAGACTAGCCTTGGCTTCTCTAGCTTAGCATAGGAGAGAAGATCATTCTTTGGAGAAGCAAGAAGTGACTTAATGTTCCACTATTGGAGATAGTGGCTCACAGTTGTAATTGTGTACTGGGATCTTTCACCTAATAATTAGAAGCTCGATGAGCCAACACATTTTCATGCATGTATTGTGAATGTAGTAAGACTATTTTTTATATGTTTACAGTAGGTGTCTTGTTCACAGGTACTAAGGAAATTGAACTATTTCGGTGGATTTGGTACTTATCTTGTTGAATGTGTGTTGTATTTGCTTTAATGATCATTGTGTCTACGTAAACTACTTCGCTAGATAACTAACGAATCTTTTCATGCTCTCGTGTGTCTCTCTTAGGTTAGTAATATTACTTCCTTCTAGAGACTCACTCCTCTCTCTCCCCTTGTGAAAGTCTCCTTTTACACATTGTAATTGGTGTTTCACAGTGTCAACTTCCTTACTGATTTCAAAGGTTATGTGCATACTCTCTTATGTTATTTGTTGCAGCTGATGCAAACCTTTAAGTTATGGTGGCTGGGCCGATACTCCAGATGGGGTTCCTACTCCATGTAAACACCCCACCCCACATTTACCTGCTTTTACAAGCCCTCCAGGGTAAACATGAGCCAAGTGCTGCCATGACATGACTAGGCCTCCAAGTTTCAGTTATGGAAGTGGGGCTTGTTGTTGCACAAAGTGTCTAGGCAATGCGACAATTCTCAGAGTAAGGGATGTCACTCTAATCCTTACTCCGTTTAGACTCTCTCCAAGGCAAGTCATGGGGGGTAGTCCCTAAGGTGAATGGATGAGGGTAGCTTGTGGAACACGAGCTCTAGGAGGTTTTAATGATGGACAAATTGATGAATTTAAAGCAAGTCTCGGTCAATTAAGATAGATGGATTAAAATAAGACACAATTACAAGATATAAATGACTACAAATCAGTGCCTTTAATATTTGCATTAACCATAGACTAAATAAAACAAGTTATCTAGAACAATTTTCCAATACGTGACAAATAGTGACAATCAGGTATGATCAATATAAATGCCCAAAACTATATCATGCAAGAGATTCCAGAAGAATAATTTTCCCTAATGACCCAGTTCTAGAATTTAATTAACTTTCTCCTATAGCCAATATAAACTTTAAAACATTTATTTCATTTTGACCATAGAAAAATTATGAAAATTGCATTTAATCACCAAAGACACCAAGGAACTTTAAATTAACACTTTAATTATTCCTTAGGCAATTGTTTTAATGGTAACTGAAGAAATCAAAATCTTTCTTTTAATGTGACAGAAGTAAAACGAATCAAAGGATTAATAAATTAAAATTTTAATGGGCCATAGGCCATATTAAAATATTAAATCTGAAAGCTCAAATTCCTTTTCAGTTTAATTCCTTAACCATCTCAAAGTTACCTAAAAAAATATAGATTTTTTTTTTAAATGTTTTAGAAATTTTAATTTTTAGAAATTTTTAATGTTTTAGATTTTTAATTTTTATGATTTTTTTAATAAATTTTTTGAATGAAAACAAAAATTATAAAAATTT
Source organism: Pinus taeda (assembly GCA_000404065.3). Classification (NCBI taxonomy): domain Eukaryota; kingdom Viridiplantae; phylum Streptophyta; class Pinopsida; order Pinales; family Pinaceae; genus Pinus; species Pinus taeda. The sequence goes on from APFE030663482.1 coordinate 100,246, forward strand.
GAAAATCATAAGTCAAAAATAAAAAAGTGAAAAAGCAAAATCAAATCAAAATTCAAAATTCAAAATAAAGAAAAAAATCAAAACAAAAGATCGAATAAAAGGAAGAAATGAATTTAACTAAAGCGCAAAAAAGAAATCGGATTATATGTATAAAAATGTAGTAAACCTAAATCAAAAATCGAATGAAATTAAAAAAATTGTATATACAACTAACCCTAACCATATACCATGCAAATGAAATACAAAATAAAACAACAAGTCGAGTGTTTGTTTGTTGTTGTGAATGTAGGTTTGCAAGGGTGAGACTTTGCAGAATGGCGGAAAGAGAGACGTGAGGAGAATAGAGCTGCGATGGAGCCGTGGAAGAAGATTGCAGGTTGCAGGTTTGACAAATGCAGCGTAAAGCAAAGGAAGAGACGACAACGAATAGACGAGGTAGGTCAACGGTTGAGGAATGGACACGGGATTAAGGGCTGCGGACAGGAATGCGTGGAGGAAAAGTTGGACAGAGTTGAGGGATTCTCAGGTCTGAGGAGCGATTTTGAGGGGTTTCTACGAGAACTTGCGGAGGGCAACTTAGCTATGGCAGCATAGAGGGTTTGACGGAATTTCGAGGATAGATGAGGAGCGAGGGCATAGGGAAATTGCAGGGTTGAAGGATGCTGCGGGTTAGGGAGTGAGGGCGAAGGAGTTTGAAGGTAATATGTAGATGGAGAGGACGGTTTAGAGGTCACTGTTGGCAGGATAGACAGAGGAAAAAACGTAGAAAGAAACCCAAGATTTTCTAGATCCTAAAAAAAATTTGAACTCAAACTTAGACAATAATTTGTTTTTTTCGAAATTTTGTAGAAAACCCCAAGATGTAGACAACATGAACAAATTTGAAATTTTCTATTAGGAAAAAAACCTCAGGCAGTAGAGAAACTGAAAACCCAGGTAACAGATAGGTAGCCAAAGAACCGAAGAGAAATTTCTAGATATCTTAATTTAAAATGTTGAATCAACTTGCTTCAGATTTAACCCTGTAACCCTCAAGAAAGAATCCACATTTAAAAAATCTGGAACCCTTATAAAATTTTCCAGATTTAAAACTCTTTAAACCCTTAGACTGCAAAATTAATTTGAACAATGTTCCTGCACAATGATGTTGATGAACCCCAGAGATCCAGATCTTACCCTCCAAGTCATAGATCTAGACTCTATACAAATTTCTTTCTTAGATCTGTAGCTGCAAAACAACAAAAAACACCCAAACGATATATACAATGATAAAACTAAAACCCAGAAAAACCCAAGTCAGAAAAACAAAAATAACTTACATATTTATGTACAATAATGGTAGATCTATCAGATCTGAGGAGTATGAGTGCAACTCCGCTTCCAAATCTGATAGTCTAAGGCTCTCAATAGCCAGATCTATCAACTTCGCACATAAAAAATGATTTTTTTTGAAGTTTAAAGGAGGTGCTGAGCTCAAAACCCTTCAAGCATTGCCCATAAAAGATCTTATGATAAGACTGGGATTAAATTAAGCTGGGCTCTTCAGAAAACACCGATTAGGAGTTGGATGGTTCAACTGAAAACTTCCCCAAACGCTCAAACTACAAAACACAATTCAACCATCAAAATAGAGTGAGAAAATGATAATAAAATTCAGATAAATAGAGATATCTGTTGGTACATTCAAAATTTAAATTATCACTTAAACCCTAGTGACTGAGCAAGATACCTGTACTCAAATCACTCTCCAAAAGCTATAATTAATGGCTAAAAAAATTTACGCATGAAAAACGACACATCGTACAATATTTCCACGAAGAGTAACACCGACGAAAATTAACCCCAAAGTCTTTCTTTATTATCTGAATAAAAATTTACACGAGAAGTTTCCGCTTAGCACACGACTCAAAGGTCGGATGAATTGACTAACGAATGACTTCCTATTTAAAGATAAATCCTCCAACGGCTAGTTCGAGTGATCCTCGTTAAAGAAATCTCGATTGTTGATGAGGATCAAAATTTCTTTTAATCTCATCCGACGAAATTTTAAATTCTTGAGGAAATTCGAATTTTTCAATTAAATGCATTTTAATTAATTCAAAAATTAAAATTTTGAATTAATTTCCTCAAAATTTTGACTTTGACTTAACCCCAAGGACCAAAGGCTTAAAATTTAGCAAAATAATTAATTTACCTTAGTTCCGAGACCTTTTAAATTTTGATTTTTAAGGACCAACGAATTTTGCCTTCGGAGATTTAAATTTACCTAGGACCTAGAATTAATTAAATTTCTGGCTTAGGATTTTAATTAATTTTTTGGCCAGAAAATTTAATTAATTAACCTATGAGGGGATAAATTATTTTTCCAACCTTCAAGACACTTTACATCATAATTTTCATATTTTTTACATCTCCAAGGGGAAAACCCATTTGTGATAGACTCTCACAGACTACACATTTCTGCGACACAAATATAATCCAGCAGGCCAAGCAATTTGTAATAAAATAACCTAACCAAATAGCTAGGATTATTCTCAAATCAATTCTACATAGACTCGATCTAGAACACAAGGACTTGCCTAAGATCCCAGTGACAAAATCCATTCTGGCTTTGGGGTAAGACTGAAGGGAAACTCTGCCGACCATCCGAGAATGGGTCAATGAGACAAAAAACCTCCCAGAATGTAGATCATCACCAGAAAAGTAGGTTTACCTAGGCAATTACCTACATTTACATTATACACATGAAGAAATGGTTTACATAACATCTTGGAAGTGAAACTGATGATGACAATTGTACAACATGAACACATCGATCAGGCGCTATCTCTTTTGCGAAAAAGGGGGTGTACTGCTATGGATCATTCACATGTAGTGGTTAATAGGGCCTACAATTTGAAAACTTATTGATACCTTTCAGGAGCACTAGATCACTGGGAAGTCAGTCCACAACCTTTGATGATAAGATCCTGAGCTGGAATTTCCTTTCCACAAGCCTAACACCCCAATCACACCCACAACATAGCATGCATGTGGTTATGAGGCTCCAACTGCACCCATAAGCATGTCTCCATGCGGTTATGACCCAAATCTTCCAGTTCAGTTCATGCAGTTTCGGGATCTGTGCCACCTTTTTAGGCTAGTCTCTAGACCACTGCCTAGAACTGCCTGTAACTTTCCATAATCATGATCAAGATGATAACAATGCTAAACATTCAAACTTGAATAAGATCTTGACCTAGACATGCGTAGTACACAATTGACATTTTGTCAAACATATGGTAAACTTGTAAGCTACAGGTCATGAATGCATATTTGATCATAAAACTATGAACTTCATCTAAGGATCACCAAAAAGGTCTAATGCCCTCTCAAGTAGCTACAACAACATTTGCTATCACATGCATTCATCAACCATTCAAATACGTATCAAATCATGGACAAGAGCCATAACTAGAGCCCATCATAGAACCATGCTTATAACCAACATATAACCAAAATATCAACCATGACAAATATGCCATAAAATCATCATAATAACATGTACATGTGCTCATTAATTACATTAGAAGAATAGCTCATATTAACTTATGCAAAAGCCAACCAAGTCAAGGACTTCCACGTACCACCCAACCATAGATTGGGCTGAACCAAATCTCTCTTTCAACCAATCACCCCCATGCCATATTCCAAGCATGAATGTGGGATCTCGTGGGATAAACCAAGACATAATCAACTAGGGACTCCAGAAGTTAAACCACCTCCACTCTCAAGTTACCGTGATTTCACCCAAATTGGTCCCGAGATCACAAAACCAAACCAAGCTTGAATGCCTTAGAATTTCTTCTCTGTACCTTGAGGAATTTCCTTGCCTCCACCCACCTGTCGAGGGCTTCCTAGAGAAAATCATCTCCACCCCAACCCTTGGGATTTTCTTGAAACCACCTCACCTAGTTCAAAAACGTTCCGACAATCCAAAGCTCAACCAAGAATGAACCCCATCACACCATGGCTATCTAGGAAATGGCAAGGCAAGGTTGAAATCACTGTCACTCCAGACAAAACCCATGCCAATGACAACAAATGAACCAAATAAACAAATGCATGTACCATGTATTCACATCCCAACAAGGAAATCACACATGCAACTTGTTACCTGCAAGATCTCCCCACTGAAGCTGTTGAGCCAACCTTCTCCTTGCTTTCCTTCGCTTTCCTTTTCTTGCTTGTCTAAGTCCTTGTTCTCTTTCCTTTGCTACACCTGCTCCAAAGATGGGAAATAACTGTGAACTGATTCTTTGATGCCTCTTTATTATTGATGTCTCATTTTTCTTCATTTTCCTTAATTTTTCCTCTAAATTTCCTTGCATGCAACTTGTGTCTCTTCTCCTTCCCTTTCTCCTATTTTCTTTATTTCTCATACTTAAATGCCAAGTATTGCCTCTTTGCCTTTGCCAATGCTTTTTCCAATTTCCATAGCTATAAATAAACCACAAGTGATCCCCGCTATGATGTTCACCCACCATTTAGCTTGGAATATGTGCCCCATGACCTTGGTCTTATTTTTATTTACATGGAAAATCAACCAAGGGTTGTTACACTCCAAACAGTGTGAGGTCTAATTGGGACTTCACATCGGGGAGACTTCCTTGGTTGATGGATTTCTATCACCATCAACAAGTCCACAAGGAGTAACCTCCCTTGGTTGATCGATTTCCAACACCGTCAACAGGTCCACAAGGAGTAGCCTCCCCTCCCCTTGCCCACACTTTGGGTTGGGCCTGGAACGATGCCCCAAAGGTTGATGTGGTTAAAAAGAAAGTAAAAAGCATAATTTGGCCACTGTCAACAGGAAATGTACCATAAAATGCAAAAGAAGGTTGGGACATACAAATTTAGCACATGGGAAAAAGCCAACATGAGTTCTGCCTCCTATCATTATGGGGGTATTCGCTGCTATATTATTCACATCATGCTCTCATCCCCTGGAGCCCCGAGCAGTTATAAAAGAAAAATCAATAAAAGGAAAAAGGCATATGAAGAAGGGTGGAGAAACAAAGGCTGGGGTAACTCATGTATCACGATTGCTCCCTCCTACATCTATACACCCAAGTGTGGGCTTCCCTCATCATAGCTACCCTTGTACCTTAGCATCTGGCTTGGAGCCTTCCCTTGATGCCCCACTTCGTTCCACTATAGTAGAGAGTAGATAGCCATGCCATGGGATCCTTCAGCACTATTCATTTGTCGCTTGTGTCTAACTTATTTGATGATGATGATGCACTTGGACCACCTTGTGCAACCGGCTACACACTTGCACCATACACTTGGCAGTTGATTTGGGGCCCGTGGTGTTTTGTCTCACCATGGGAGATAAGGGAAGGATTGCATCATTGTTCCAGCCCTAGCAAATGGGATACATGCTTGTTTGATTCTGTTGGATACCCATGAGGATGCTTTTGTGCCCCCATAGCCACTTGGGAGCACCGCGGGTCATTTGCTTGGAGATCAAGGGGCCACCCCCTTCATTACTATTATTGGAGCCCTCCTATACATTATGACAAATAAGGGACTTCACTAGGCCTTCCAACAACCCTCCTAGCTATTGTATTGTCATTTTAGTGCTCTTGAGAGGCTTATTTTTCATATTATGGAGCTATTTGGTGGGCTTCTCACCAAAATGATGTTATTTTGCACATTATTTTTATTGTAGGGGCATTATTAGGCATAATTAGGCCATTCGAATCCCTTGGAGGATCATATAAATATAAGAGAGGATCATTTGATCTCTCATCATCACTTGGATTGGATTTATTCTCTCTAAAAGAATTTAAACTTGTAATTGATGGATGAATTGGAGTTTCATTGATGCATTTTGATGTTTGTATAATTGCTTTCTTATCTTGGAGCTTCATTGTTGCAAATCTAATGGATGGATATACTCTTTTTGTCATGTAAGTGCTCTCTTATGCAAAAAAAATTTGTGTATATGTCTAATGTATGGAGCGCTATGCTTGGATTATTTTTGTGGCCTAATTATTGATGCGAAATTCATGAACAAATGTAATCTTTGCTCGTTGTATATATTACTCATTTTGGCAAAAAGATCGAATTATTCCTAGGGGTCAGTTGATACCTTTCACCTTGAAACTCCATAATTTTACAAAGCGCAGTATAAATCCTTGTTGTGACCTTGTAGTTGCTTCTCTGGGGCATGCAAAGTTGCAATAAGACTCCTTGGTAGGGCAAGAATCCTTGAATCAATTTCACTTTGACTCCATACTCCACAATTGGCTAGGCACTGGTATAAATCCTTGGTGATCACCCTAAAATTTTCCTTTTTCCAAAATTTCTACCCTAATCCTAGATGACCTAGCTAGGGCATCCCTTGAATTCCATTTGAGCCATCAATTTCTAGAACGAGTTGGAAAGGAACTGCGTTGGGGTGTCTCCCACTAGTCCTCCAATTTTGATGACAATCCCACAGTCGGCTTGTGAGAAACACCAAGCCCTAGCTCCAAAATCATTTGGATTTAGGCCTTTCTAGGTTAGTGGCTTTTCAAGGGGTCTATGGTGCTTGAAATATCAAAGAAAGTTAATCTCTCTTGAACCCTTCCTCTTATCCTTACCTAGCCTAGTCATATTATTGATGACCATCCCAAAACCCTAGGTCTTGCTTGGATCCCAAGGTCTCTCTTGTGGTCCCAAACCCTTATATGCTTATCATTTCACAAGATCTTACAAGGGAGGTCCTTCTATTCCCAAGGAATCTTAGGTCTAGGGCATCCCTTATCAAGGAACACTAATAAGCCCTAGGTCTAGGTCTTCTCCAAGCCTTTCTTAGAGAGCCCCTTACCTTACTTCTAAAGCAAGAAAGCTTATTATTTGAGTCTCTCTTGTGAATGGGGCTTAGAAATCACTATAGACCCTATCATTGACATATCTCTCTTAGTGATCTCCTTATATCGAGACTCCTCCCACTGGTAAGAGTCTGTAAAGAGCAGGGGACATTGACTGGGTGGACAGTGGGTCCTTGTCTATTGTTGCCATTTGGTCTAGTAGTTGCCCCTTTGGTAGCCCCTCCTAGGACCCCTGCTAGATTGAGCAGTAACATACTCATCACCTTGTTGTGCTAGCTAATCCTTTTCCTTAAGTAGAGTATCTCTCAACCTGTTCTACTCACCTTTACAACCTAAACTTGATATATCCTTTAGGTGACCTAAGATAGGGAAGCCTCAGTTGTGGTGAAAGTCCACTAAAGAGTGGGAGGTAGTGGCTGTGGTGACAATGGGCCACACCTCATAGTGTTGTCACATAGTCTAGTTTTTGTCTTGTGAGCTACCCTCACAATACTTGCTAGATTTTGAGGCAATAGTCCCAAGGTCAAAAGTCAATATGGTCTCAAATTGCTCAGAATAAAATTTAGATGATATGCCACATAGAAATTTTTGCAAAAGATGAAGGCATCATTCAAAAACTTGTAATCAAAAGTGGCCAAGTGACACGTTGGGCTTCTAGGTTGAAAATAGGATGAAGACTTGGCATGAAGGAGCAATCTTGTTGTCAAAAGTTATGTAAAAAACCAGTCGGACAAAACCCATGTGGCAGAATCCTAAAATTTTCAAGGGCATTGGAGATCTAACATCCGTGCAGGTGATGTCCTCCCAAGTACATGGGGTTAAGCTAGTTGTTTCAAAGGTCAAAACTAACCGTTGGCAGTTAAAGGAATGTTGAAGATGGTAAATGTTTTTAGGATAGATGAGTCATCATGTCAAAAAGAGCAAGGGCATTGGAGATCTATCTTCATGGAAGAATTCAATCTCTCTCTACTAGTCATTTGAAGTCAAAATGTGGGATTTTGAGTTGGGTGAAGTCAAAAAATGGAACATTGGACCATTTGTAGACAAAAAGTAGTCGTTGCAAGTGGATTAATTCGCTCCCTTTGCAAATTGAACCTCTTGCGAACCAAGTTGATCCAAGTTAAGTTTTATGACCTCCTCAAGCTCGTTGTTGGGTCAAATCAAGCAAGATTTTGAGCATCTTTGGTATACTATTCATCATTTTGTGCTTTTTCGAGGTCAAATCAAAGGAAATGTTGCTTCCTCAAGTGGTTAGCATGGTAAAGTCAAGCAAGTCAAATCCCCTCATGTGGGCAATCTTGTAATAAAATTTATTGCTCATGAATAACCTAGTCTTAGGTTTGGGGATGACAAATAATTTTTTTTTTTTAGAGTGAGGTCCAACTAGTTGTTACTAAAGAAATTATATAAGGCTAGCCCCTCCTATCATTTTGGTTGTTGAAAAACTGTGAGATCAAATTCCATAATAGAACCTTTCATTGCAAACTTTGTGTACATTGTGGGTTGATTCTTTCTATTCCATATTTTTTAGCTCTTGTTGTAATTGTTCTTAAAAACATAGAGACAGTCTACAGATATATCCAAATTACATAGCGGTTGGAGGGTTGATCCATTGAGAGGCTACATAGTCATGTAGAGGGGAAAACCAAGGCAACAATTTTCATTGTAACCTCGTTGGAGGTTGGAGATATCAGACCCAATGGTTGGAAAAATCCTTATTGGGGATATTCAACTTGGTGAAGATCTCAACCAGCCCCATAGTCGACGCAAATTTTGGAGACACTTCACTAGAAGTTGCTTCTAGTTGGATTCAAAAACTTGTGCAACTATCTTAGACAAAGGTGGGGGCAATTAGTCTTTGCGACTCTAAACCTGTTTTTGGTCCAAAGTATGGTTGTGATTCGTACTCGACCATTGGAAGGTAATATTTTTCCAAGGTAAGCATATCTCAGTGAACATCTTATTTAAAAATCTCAAAACCTTTTATTTTCCTGTTTTATAAAAATAAAAAATAAAAATATTTACTAGCTTTTACTTTCTAAGTTTTTGCCTTGAGATAGCTAGTTAATACATACGGTTTTTAGCTACATTTTTATATTCAATCCAAGGGATAAATATACCTACTTTTTGGGATTTAACACATATTTCATGAGGTATATTAAGTCTATTTTGCATAGCTGATTTAGTTTACAACAATATACACTTTAGATCCTCAAATTTGAAGGTGCAAGGGCCATTTCCAAGTAAGTTTACATTATCCAAACCCTTGTATTAGTTTTCGTATTTGTTTCTCAAGTTCATATCATTGTTTTGGAGCTATTTAGGACTATTCCAACCACTAGAAATCTAGATTATTAGCTGGAATAATTTTATAGGTTTTCACCTAACAGGGATTTGACCCTAAAACCTCTGCAACAAGTTTCCAGCTTGTTGGAAACACAAATTTTGTTGCAAATATAAAGCTTGGGAAGGTCTAAATTGATCTATTATTTGTCTTAGCTTCCCCCACCCCTAGCATCAATCTAGAGTGTACATCTTGTTGTTGCACAAACTAGCAAGCCTTGTGAAGAGGCAAAAGCTAAAGGGCACACCAACACTTGGACAAAGGATCATTGTCAGCATTTCCTAAGTCCCCTACTCTTCTTTGATTTTCACCGACTGGAGGAGTCCTAGTATGACTCACTTGTGATAGATATGTATCTATGGTAGGTTTGAAGTGAGGGGAGGTGGCTCATTCAATGGAAAGGTTCAATAAAAGTGCAAGCTTTGGTAGAAACTATTAAGACTTTCCACGAAAAACCCCTTGGAAAAGAGCCTACATGTGACCTAGTGTTGGGATATATGACGAGATATGAACACATCCATGGTCAAGGTAAACAAGAGAAAGGGCAATGAAAGATTTACTTCAACAAGTACTAAAGAACATGCCTTCAAAGAATCCCCAAGTTGAAGGATTAGCTTCTAGGGTTCCCTCTTAGTGTGATGGCTAGGGCATCGAATTTCCAGAGATTCCACTGTGGGAAATCTACTAAAACTGGTGGATCACTATAGGAGACACTAAGGAAGAGTTCCATTCAGACAGAATTCAAAAAGTCCTCCTCTAATGGATTTTGCACCAAGCCCTAGAGAGGCCTCCTTATCCTTAACGGGACGGGAAAAGAAGGTGAAAAGAAAGGGAAATTTGTGAGTTTTGTGTGATCACCAAGGATTTAAGACCAGTGCCTAGCAATTGGGAGAATTGGAGTCAAAGATAATCTCGATATGGCAACTCGCTCTTCAAGGAGACCTACAACCAGCTTTGCTACCCTTAATGAAGCAACTACACAACACTTCAGATATTTGTACTTAGATGACAATTGTTAATGGAGTTTCTAGGATACATATGCAAAGAATCCCCTAGGAACATTCATTCATTCATCATCTATGAGTAACACATGCAAAATTTTCCAATAGTTTCAATGCTTAAACAATATTTCATCAATTAGGGCACATTAATAACCATGAGACATTATTCCATGCATTAGACATTAATCAAAATGAGAAATATAGCATTAAATAACACTTACAAGACAATGAAGAACATATCCATCCATCACAATGCCAAAAAGAAGCTCCAAGAGAGAGCGAAATTACCCAAACATCAAAATTCCTCCTCAAATTACAGGTCCGAAATTCTCAAGAGAGATACTGAAAATCCAAGTGATGATGCTAGGATGAGATAAGATCTCTCCGATTTATACAAATGTTAAGAGTTCAACTTCTGGAAAATGAAGCCCCTTTGCATGACTAAGATGCTAATTTACCCACTCACAATTATGAGCCAACCATGATAGCTCAAAAATTAAATTGAATTGCCCTCTTAAGCCCACGTCATGCATGCGTGGAAGCCTAGAGGGGAAACGTTGGGGCCTCATGTGCTAAGAATGAGAGAGAGGGCCTCAAAAACGATGTTGAAGAGGGGATGCCCTCCATATACTACAAAACATCTCCAAACCACTATTTGGGCTTTGTGGGCTCCAAATGGGTCTCCAAGTGGCTCAAGATCAAGTTGATGTTCCATCAATGAGGGATAGAAGATGACACATGCCCTCACATGTCTCCCTAGGAAAGACATAACCTCCTCTGGGCCCTAGATCAGTGGCCGAGTGGCGGGTGCAATGTGTAGCTGATTGGGCAACGTGGTCCAAGTTCATCATCATCTTTAAGTAACTGGGGCATGAGTAATAAAATGGTGGTGTTGAAGAAGCCCATGGTGTGGCAATCAATGCTCTACATGGATGGAGGCCCATGGCTTTCAACGCTCACCCTACAAATGCCATTGTGATCCTTTGTAGGGCTTGGATCTCGTATAGGGAGGCCAAGTCCAAGATGAAAACCCACCTGCAATCCTATATAAGATCCAATGTGTCTCCTCACCTTCCAATACAATGATTCATTAGTGCAATTTAGTAATAAGCTTGCTAATCAAGGGAAGAAGTGGACACTTCATAGTGGGTTTCCCTTCCAAATTTGGGGCTTTGAACATGTATTGGTGTTACCTTCCTGGGTAGGAAAGGTTAATGAACGAACCTATTAGGTGGTTTCAACCTCTAAGGTAATGACAGGTCCAAGGTACACCCATCAAGTGGCAAGTGTCATGTGAAATAATGATGGAACAAAGTGGGACAAAGGGAAGGCTCCAAGCCACATGTCATGGTACAAGGGTAGTTATGATGAGGAAATCCCACACCTTGGGTATATGAATGTAGGAGAGAGCAATCATGGTACATGATTTACCCCGACCTTTGTTTTTTCACCCTTCATTTTCTTTTTTCCTTTTATTGATTTTTCTTCATTTTACTGCTTGGGGATCAAGGAAATGAGAGCATGATGTGTAAGATATGACAGTGATTACCCTCTTAAGGTGGGGCAGTGCATCGTCCACCAGGGGTTGGGACATTCACAGGTTCTTTAATGATGTAAGGGGCACTCATAGGGGCCCTAGGAACTAGGGTCATGACCATAATGATAGGGGTAGAGCTCATGTTTGGTTTTTCCCACGTGCTAAATTTTATTGTCTCGACCATCTTTTGCATTTTTTCATACATTTCTTGTTACATGTGGCCATATTATGCTTTTATCTTTGTTTTTAGCTGCATCAACCTCTGGGGCATCATTCTAGGCCTAACCCAAGGTGTGGGCAAGGGGAAGGGGAGGCTGACACCTTGTGGACCTGGATAGGGAAAATGTGAAAAGGGTTTGCAATGAGTGGAGGGAAGCGAAATATATGATATCGGGAAGTGGGACCATGCAACCAAAATCAAGGTTTCCCATGTAGTGCCACTCCTAAAGTTAATAGCCAATAAAGGAGATCCCACATGACTATGATTCAAGATTAAATCCCCCAGTTGAGGTAAGGGAACAAGATTACAGTCAAAGCCCTTCCTTCTTCCAAGTCACCCAATAATCCATGCCTAAGTGTGCCCAAGAAAAAAAAGCATAAACACCCAATTACATCATGAAATATCATACCTTTGGGATTGGATGGCCCACCTTCAAACATACGATCGTGACAGATGAGCGAGGGTACATAATGGCTAGCTTAGGTGGTGGAGAATGGTAGCACATCAAAGTTATCAGGTGGCTGACATAGAGTTGTTGGTTGCCGGTTGAAGACAAATCTAGGAGAAAATTTCTCCTAAGGGTCACCCACTAGTGGTGGGTAACACATACAATTTTAGGTGGCCACAAAAGGGGGCTTACTTTGTTGTTTCGACATTTTTCCTGCTTTTTTCAAATTCACAGTTACAAGCAAAATAACACAAGATAACCCCTTACCAAAGGTGCACGTCAAGGATAATAACTTCTATATTAGGTAAGAATATTAATTGTTTGCTCTTTCCAAGTCATTTACAAATTTAATATCTTGAGTTTAGAGTAAATTTCATTGTTGATCTGCAGTATTATTTCTAGATTAACATAATTAGAAACAACTAAGTCACCTTTTCATTCTAGACCTTGTTGACCACTAGGATGACACTTGATGATTATATGAAAGACTCCATGCCCAGGGATGCTCCAGACGACACTTGCACCATCAGATATCATCAGTCAACAGAGTTTTTTAACTCTACTTCTATCTTCTCATCATCTTTCTTGTACCCAGGTTCCACACCCTACAGGGAATTGTAATAAGTGATACTAATAATGATGAGTTTTGAGTCTGTAACAGGCCTAGGATGTTGGAATTCGATTAGCAAATGAGTACACCTTGGAGTGTTTTTTTTATCTGGTTAATTATCCCTTCTTTTTCAGAGGCAGATAATTTTTTGGGTTTTCTCACTCACATTTTACCCCAAAGCTGGGGTGACGGTTTGAAGGTTGAGCCCCTAACACATCTTAGTGTCTAGAGTGGATATATATTACCATACTAGATCACATAAAAAAATTCGTGGAATTTGGTTAGGTCTAGGTAGTCATTTTTAAATTTTTTAGATTTCTCACAGGTCAAAAATTGCAAATAAAATTGTAATAAGTGTAGTCTAGAGAAGTTGTATGGGGTATGAGTAATCAAAATTACACCTCTTACCCTCAACTTTCTACTATGACACACTTTGAGGGGTTAATAATGTGTTTTGGACCCTCAAAACCCACATTTCCTAAATTTAGTGGAAATTGTGGCATTTAATTAGGCTAGAATTAAATAAAATAGAGAGAAATAAATTATTCCATGTGACAGAATGACGTGAAAATGACTTGGAAATTATCCTAAGTCAAAGAGTTGAGTCAACAGACAGGTGGAAGATGACTAAGTACACTGCATGATAAATACAACATTATTTCATAAAATTGAACTTCCCAGAGATAAAACAGCAGTTGCACATGTGGAAAATCAAATTCATTAGAGGAGCTCATGTATTAAAGGAATATTCCATGGCATATTTGGACTGAAGATTAGGTGGGGCCTCATCTCACAGTTATCTCAGGATCTTCTACTCTTAGCACTCCAGTCTTGAGGATTACGAGTTTCACTTGGCCAGACTATGAGTTGCAAATGGAGGAATCATGCAGTTCCTGGGGACCTATGCAGAGCTATCTGGGGATCATCCTATATATGTGGCACACTTAGTTCGAGTTCGCATTTGTTGACCGGAGTTATCACAGTACTTTGGATTCACTCATGGATGAGTTTACTATGCCATATATGGAATTCGATTTCCCTTGATGTGCAAATATGGAATTCAATTTTGCTCTGATGTCTCTATCTTCTCCACATCGAACTTGACTTATCTTTCCTTGGGATTTGCTCCAAGTTCAGTTCTAACATGCATTTTTCTTTGGGATTTGCTCCAAGTTTAGTTCTAACATGCATTCTTCTTTGGGATTTGTTCTCGACTCTCTGTATAATGAGGTTATATGCTCTCATATTGTATCATATAATAAGCTATTGGGCTTGAGAAAACTCTGTCATTTTGTACTTGCATACTTTCTTAATACAATCAAGACTTTGAGGCTCTTTGGCTGGTGTTCACTTGGCGTTATGAGGTGATGTCCTTTCATGCTACTGCTATTGTGTGTAATTTCTTTCGCATATTGAATTAATATTTGTTTATACTTGTCATCTTTCTTGGATTGATGTGTTCAAGCTATCTTGCACATATCATTGATTTAGAGTAGTACTCTAAGGATAAGCTTGCCAATTCATTTTAGGAGGAATGCTCGGTTTATCTTATTCATTATATTGCTTTAATCTTGTGCACACTGATACGTGTTCAAGTGTGTAGGAAAGATCTTTTGTATTGTGTGTGGGAATCCATCTAGAAGTGGGAGAAATCTCAATTAGAACAACTCACTCCTAGAGTCACAACGATCCAAGACTCAGCCATTTTTTTGCTCCAAGCTTTCCATCCAACGAAGAGCAAAAGGGAGTTTTCTTACTCTATAGCTACTTGATCATCCATTTAAATTCAAAATACTTCTTTGATTCTTGTTCTATCAAAGTTATATCTCCCATTCAAGAGTCATTTCCAAAGCTAGGCAAGTATGGGGGTGCACTCCCATTACTTGAGCCAGTACCTTGTAAATTAAATTCTAAGTTTAATTTTGGTTTCTTTTTTCTATTTTCACACTAACAATTGTTTTTTTTGTGTATTTTGCAGCCCATAGGCTTGAGCATTGGGTAGCAAGGAGCTTGAGGAGAAGCTCTGGAAAACTACTCACTCGTGTGTCTGCAGGACCCCCTTACGCTATCCAAAGACTGATTTCTAGGGAGGCCATAAACACTTGGGAGAGAATTGCAAACTCATCTAGGCCGTGGGCCTTTTGAGATTTGTGAATCTCTTTTGGAGAGTTTTTTCCATCTTCAAGTTTGTTGTTATTATATTTTTTGGGGAGAGAGTCTAACATTGTTAGAGTCTCATCTTTGTAAAGATCTCTCTTGTATCGTGGACTGCCCTCGTAGAGGCATTTTTACCCGCTTTAAGCGCTAACAAAAGATAAAAAATTTGTTGGATGGAGCTTGGGATTTTTCCCATGGCATCCCCCTTCCTTATTTTGAGAAGGGACTCTTGTAGGTGGCCTAATCTTGCTTCTAGTTTTTCTTAGCTTTCTAGCTTTTAATTTCATATTGTACATGTTTAAAATCAACACATTTCACTCCACATGCAAATTTTTACTAATCTTGTATATAAAAATTCCCTCATGCATACGCTTCCAAATTGTAAACTTGAGAAAATCTCATCTTATATGTAAACACTTCATACTTTGGCAAGTTTTAATTGTTTCATAATTTCTTCAAGTATATGCTTCATTACTTAGTCAATTTATGCTATATGTCATGAAAACTATTGGAGCATTATCATTTATTTGAAACAATTGTAGCCTAAAAGAAATCTATTCCATTTTACTTGCTTATTTTCCATTCAATGGTGCAAACACATATGAGCTTATTTACATTCTAGCCTCTCAAGTTTTGCAAACTATTTCTCTTTGAAGCATTTGCATGAAGCATTAGTTTAATTTGGGGAATTAACACATTATCTAGGCATTTTAGTATAGGAAGGCCCCAAGCCTCACTAAAACTTTTAGGGACTCTCTCTTTACCTCTATTGACTCCTCATTTTGAGATCCAAATATTTGGGCGAGGATGAGGTCTAAAGACTAGAGTTTTATTGTAACTTTGCTTTAGCACTAATTAATAAAATAAACCAAGAACAACATTCCATAACATTTGTTTTGTTTGCAAATTTCTTAAATTTCTTGCTATCTTGATGGTTTAAAGTCTCAAATTCAAATCTTATTTCAAGAGGCACTTTGGATGCAAGCATTGTAATCCCTTTTAATTTTGCAATAAGTTTTAATTTTCTTGTACTTGGAAATTGACTTATCTTTTGGTTTAATGTATGTTGTCATGAATGGTTGATTTCACTTTCAAGTACTATTATTTTGGGGTTGTAAACTTAATTACATGTTGTCAACGTGGTCTAACATTTGGGTTTTTTTATCATCTCATTTTCACAAGTAGATTTCTAATGGTATCTTTTATGAGTAAGATAGTTTCCATGTTTTGATTTGTAGACTTATTCATCTTAAAAGCATTTATAATATCTTGTGCTAACAATTTATTGTTTCACTTTTTAGGATTATTTTGGTTTCCATTTGAAAGCATTTCACTTCATTTTAAGCAAATACAATTTCACTTCTTAAAGAGCAATATTTTGAAGCCACTGGTTGTGTATGTATTTCCTGCTTATCTTATGTATTGATAGTTATTGCTCATCCCAATTTTGCTTATAAATCTTAAAGAAATAATCTATTTAACTCTAACAATTCTCCTAGAAACTCACATCTTTTTTAACTTAACTTTTCATTAAGGAGCACCCCCCTTAGCTAACCTAGGAGATAGCTCAAACGGAGAGAGTTGGGATTAGTTTGACAACCCCTTCTCTGAGTTCCCTGCCACTAACCACATCTTGTGGGGTTGAAGGCTTTTTTCACTGACTTCAGACCCCATTTTAGGCACTGGTCTAGTAATCTCTTGGGTGAAGCAATTTGTTTAGGGAGTCCTCCCATAGCCATTTAAGCATAGTTTTAAAACTAGGCCAGTCTAACTCGGAATTGGCCTGGTTGATCGAGCCATACCCTCGTCCGAACCGACTAGGTCAATTCTCCAATTCAATGGCTGGTCTGTTACCGAACCGACCGAGTTGGTCACCGATTCGACCTGTTTGGTAATGGACCAACCGAACTGACCGAGCCTGACTTAAACTAGGCGGTCTCGATGACAGGAGAAAAGGCGGGCTGGGCATAATTGAAATCATTTTTTTTGTTTAAACTATTTCCTAGCCCCTCTATCCTTCTCCCACGCCTATAAAGGTGACCCAAACCCCTCATATTTCCTCACAACTATCTCATTGCATTTATGTGAGTATTTGTGAGCAGGTGGAGTTGGTTTTTGGAGCAACATTGAGGAGGTTCTTGGGCGATCTTTGGAGCAGCATTGAGGAGGTTCTTGGGTGATCTTTGGAGCAACATTGAGGAGGTTCTTGGGCGGTCTTAAGATCAAAATCGAGGAGTTGGTTTTTGGAGCAACACTGGCTATGTGTTTTCATTCTGATCTCTATATATTACATTTATTGGATAGTGCACTCAGTGCCATTTTGATATAATAGATATATTCATGAGCATGCTTTGATCAAGTGTTGTCTTCTCTCTATTATTCTAATGCTTTGAGTTTGGAAACATGAATGAAAATCTTTAAAAATATGATTTTTCATTAAAATTAAATATTTAATGTACTTTTTACAAAGGCAGAGTCATTAGAATCAACTAGTCTGAGTCGATACCGAGTCAGAGTTGACCCTCAGCTGGTTCTAAGTCCGAGTCCGAGTTTTAAAACTATGCGTTTAGGTAGGAGTTGGGGCTTAAAGAATGGGGACTTGTGCCATAGTGGCAATGGGCACTTGTCCTACGTGTGCCATCTTAACATCTTGTACGAGCCTTGACAAGACAACTAGTTTGGTGGTAACGTCACCACTTAGATCTTCACATAAGGTGTCAAAGTCCTAATTGACTAGGCAAGGAACTAATGGAAACTTTGAGGGGTCACCCACTATGACCTCAATCACCCACTCCCACATTGCAAGTTGTTTATTCACCAACACAAGAGGGGAATCCTTAAACACTAAGTCTTGGGTGGAAAAGATAGATCAAATGGGTCTTCAGACTTTTACATTCATTTGCTTCATATTTCAAACTAGCAAAGAGCGATGTAAAAGTTTATGATTTAAAGAAGGCTGGAAAGCAAAATTAATGCCTAAAAATTCAATTGGGCAAATGGAATCTATAAGAGGATATTTTAATGGGTTTTTTCTTAAGTGATAAGGGTAATCTGAAGTCAAAATGACTAAAGCCCAACACCCTTATATAGCTGTCCTAGAATGAAGAAAATGGTTTTGATAACCCTAATTAATGAAGATCATCCAATACCTCAAGAGGATATGCTTACTATAATAACAAGTAAATTTCAGGCATTTTAATTGAAGAAATATGACATTCCTTTAGTATTTTCCAGCAGCAAACATAAGCATTTAGATGGAATGATTCACATGTAAACTTAACAAAGCAAAAAACAAATTTACCCAATTACAATCACTCTTCTTGTGCATAAAGAAACAAAAATTGTAACATTCCTCTTCAGCAATGTAACTCCAAATGCATAAACCCCAAGCTCCAAAGCACCTTCATATTAAAATCTATAGTCTCAAGTATCTCCACAAACTTTCAACAATCATTACAATAGGACTTCGTCTTTTATAGATGAAGAGTTCAAAACCTCCTCCAATAAAATAATAGTATCCATCCTAAAACCCTTGATTTATTCTTGGAATACATAAAAAGGTAATACCCATCTAACTAACTCAATGGACAAGTCAAACAAATAATAAAATATGTGTCCATGTCACATGTACAAATCTCCATCCAGATGAGCCAAAAGAAGGGGGTGTATCCTCAAATAGGTGAGGAATGGTGGTCAAAGCTCCTCAATCTCTCTGAAGGAAATCGATCCATGGAATAATAAGCAAAATCAATCACCATGTGGTATCTGTAGACCTCCAAATGAAGTAACAATATGTAAAAGATCTTCATAAAGTGGATTGAACTCGAAGACAAGAGAACAGTTAGATGGCAAGTATAGATACATGCTAGAAATAGCCTCCAGGATTAGGTCGACCTCATAACGAGCTGTAGTGCACAGTCCTCAAGGTAACAAACCTTCCCAAAATTGTGTGAATGGTTATAACCAAGAGAGAAAGTCTCAAACCATCATCAATCCACATGAAAGAGTGGTTAAATATCTATCCAATTACCAAGAATCGGGAGTGGCCCCAACAACTAGCAACAAAATAGTCACAAAAATAGGTGAGCATCTCAATATGTATGCCAAGGGGGTGAGTGCTCCACCTAATAACCAAGTCCACATTACAATAACCCCAATCAAGTGTGAAATCAAATCCCCTAAGAAAGGATGTTCATGCTAGAAGCCTCCATCTAATCAACAGAAGGCTAAAATAGCCATTAAATTACTCTAATCAAGCTCAACATGTGTGCACAAGGGGAGTGTTCCTCTAAGGCCTATAGTCCTTCTAACAATAAGGTGAATAAAGTGTTATCAAACCCCAAATAGCCTAGGGTGCTCGCACATAAGGCTCAAACCCATGTCAAGACATAGAAATAAACCACATTAGTGCCTGGAACCATGTCAAACTAGTGATGATCAACATATAAGAGAAAGGGAACAATGTGATATGGACCATCCTTCCCAATACAACAATGAAACCATCATCACAATGCTATATCCAAAGAAACCGGACATAGCATCAATAGACAGACATTAATCAATTACTCTAGAGTCTACACTATCCACTTTTCTCTAACCAGCACACACCCAACCAGTGAACAGTTAGTTTAATAGAAGCATAAGGATGATGCCAAGAAAAGTGTGCACTTCCGTTAAATATCCCTAGATCACACCAATCAACCACCTGGAACATCTGTAAATATCTATCACATGTGGTAAAGCACTCAGAATCATGTTCACACATCATACTAGGTAACAGTAGGTAGGCTGAAATTTTCATCCAGCATTAACTCTTGTCTGGTTAATGGGTCAATGGTCAGATGGGAGGGTTGTGACTTGAAATGCTCTTCATTGAATGTGTTGACTACATGTCATGCAGTCAGCATTACTTCTCAGTTGGTGGCAACTTCAAAATCTGATTTTTGAGGTGCATTTGAGAGGGGCATGAGTTGTTTACAAATTGCATTAGGGTGAGATTGTGGATAGGAATTTGGAGAATCTCTTTCTTGCTGTAGTGTTCAAGTCACATGCCATTTCCCTTTCTCATGGTATTTGAAGGTCACCGCAATGCAAGTGCCAAATGTATTTAGTTATTGTTGTATGTGTTAGAATCATAGTTGCAGGGGAGCGCCCCC
>APFE030663482.1:125091-136076 GCA_000404065.3 Pinus taeda
ATCAATCTATGTTTTTTTATGTTTTTTATGTCTAATTCATCATTCTACATGTTTTTGTTGACATATATGTATCAAAAATTAAAAAATATAAAAAATATATATATTTTTAAAAAATCGCTCCCAGATTCGCTCCCAAACCGGGAGCTTCTGAAAATGGTCGCTCCCGCTCCCGCTTCCACTCCCGCTTCCGCTCCCGCTCCCAAGTAACATAGGTTAGAATAAGTAACACCCAATAGTATATTACTAATTAGGAGTCCTATTATATAACGTAGTGATGTGAGTGTTAAGTGACCAATTGAGTTAATAATAATCGTTAGTGTTGGTAATTAGGGGTGATTAGGTAGTGCAACTATATAAACCACAAATAAAAGGATGCTACCACATTGTATCAATTGACTCCTTTATTAGTTAATAGTATTCATTTCTATATCTCGTCCCTTTGATGGATGTTCGATGCAAATAGCAACAGTATAATGTGTGTTTACCAATGGAAGTTGCCTCATGTAACTTATGGAAGCATTTTTGGATGCACAGGTGCCACGTGTATGGAATAAATGTGTAGTTGCAAAAGAAGAACACAATGTTGATGTTGATGTATATTTACCAATGGAAGTTGCCTTATTTAACTTATGGAATCCTTATTTGGAATCACAGGTGCCACGTGGATGGAATAAATGTGAAGTTGCAAAAGAAGAATACAATGTTGATGACTGGTCACTGCAAAATATTCCTCAAGTAAGCATTTCCTAGTTGGTTTCATAAGGAGTATGGCTTGTAGGTATATTTAAGATGGAGAGTTTATTTTCCAGATGCACAGATTCTTCAATTTTATATCCTACCTCGTTGGGAAATTGTATCAATTGTATATTAGGTTGCAATTTGCAATGCAACTCCATTTTTAGCCTCCTGTTTTCTACTCGTATGAATCATGATTGTGTAGGAACTGGATCTGTTGTAACACGTTTTTAAACAGACTGACCCCATTTTCTGTGTTGATGATTTAATGTACATTTAAGATTAGGGTGCTAATTAGTAATAACTATTGTTATTGTGACAATATGTGATTGCATAACAGTACTTATTGTTCTTGGCAGGTGCTTGTCCCTATTGCAAATAGATCAGATGAGATGGAAATTGTTATAGTTGTAGATGTTTTGAGGAGAGCCAAAGCAAATGTCGTGGTTGCTTCTGTGGAGGAGAGTCTAGATATTGTGGCAGCAAGAGGGACAAAAATTGTTGCTGATCGGCTATTTAAAGATGCTATTTTATCAAATTATGACTTAATCTATTTGCCAGTGAGTTGTAATTGATCTATTTGTATATGTGTAGTGCAATTAGGATATCAAATGCCTTTGCTGTTAAAATCTTGTGGTCTATCATTGACATCATTACTAATGCAATTCCAAATTTACCAATCCCAAATTTGCATGTCATTTTAATTCAAAACAAATACCCAATATTGGCACTGTTCTCCACAGTAGGAGAGACGTCACCAATGTAATGGTGCTATGAAAAAATCGTTAGTCAATTTAAAGTAAATATGCAGATAGAAATGTTCCGGTATCTCCTTTTTATTCATATTAGCTTTTTTATGTTCTCATCTTATAGTAGTTATTAGTTCAAGTTCAACTGCAGATACAATCCTGTCGATTGATACCGTAGGCACTTATATGTGAAAATTATCATAGGGTGGCTGGTATGGAGCTCAAAAATTGGGATCAACAAATCAGCTTATAGATTTACTTAGAGAACATGCAGAATCAAACAAGGTCTATGGAGCTACATGTGCATCAGCAGTAATGCTAGATACCAAAGGCTTGTTGAAGGTACGTACAGAAATATTTAATTTGGGAACACGTACATATTAGATGAGAAACTCAATGTGTTTGTGCTCCATATTACTTTCATTATGTGAGAAACGACTGTCATCAGCTTTGGATATTTATGGCAGGGGAAAAAGGCTACCACTCATCCTCACTATTCAAATAAACTTTCAAATCAGTCTTCAGTGAATGTACGTGTTGTAATTGATGGGAAGGTGATTACTAGCTTCGGTACTGGATCAACCATGGAATGTGCATTAAGTATTGTTGAAAAGCTCTTTGGGATGGAAAGGGCCAATGATGTTGCTGAAGCTATGGCTTTCTCTTACGCATAGGATTTATCAACGTGTTTGTCATTTTTTTCTTTAAATTGAATTTTCTTAAATCTCAGGCAGTCCTGAATTTAACCTGCCGTGCAGAAGATTTTATAAAACTCATACACATCCTTCTAAAATTTTAGTTATTTTATAGCTATTTATTGACATTTGTCATTGTTGACATTTAATTTGACAATTCTTTGGGTTCATTTGAAGTAAAAACTATGTGTATTTGTTTTTCGTTTGAATATAGAAGTTGCACTGGAATTCCCTTAATTTTCATTGTCCACTTAATTTTATCTTTTCTTTTTATTGGCAAACTTGTTTCCATTCCAGAATTCCAACTCACCAAATAAAAAATAATGGTTATAATTACTTAGTCCAAATAATGGTTATAATTACTTGGTCCATAGATTTATTGTTCTTACTCTTTATAGTCACGAGGTTAAGAACCGTTTTGTCAGTCCTACAGCTACTTTAGATGCTATAATGTCAAACGTTTTAAAGTTTTAGTATATGAAAAAACAATAAATTAAAATGAAATGAAATTTTAACGTCCACAAGATTAGAGATAGTCTATGGGACCACTAGCTTCTTTGCTTTTCGCTTTTTGCAACTCAACTTTTTTATTACTTAATTTAATGATGAGCTAACCCAACCTTCTAACAGTCCCCTTACTGAAAAGACAATGCCAAGGAACCGATGTTAACATACTGCTGTGATTGTTTTTGATGTCTCTAAAAGCATCACATTCCAAAATGAAATGTTTTTCCGATTCCATTGACCTAGAAGTGCAAAAAGTAGACACACTATCTTCCCAAGCTTCTTTAGGTCTTTTCCAACGACCCGTTTCACACCGTAGTGGATGCGAGTTAATTCTTAATTGAGCAATAAGAATCTTTGCTCTCCATGGAATGCTAGCTCCAATGTTCTCTTTTTGTTGGAGATCACAAGTGGGGTTGAATTCCTGAACATAGTACTTTTTTTCTACCCAACTCTTTTCCCCATAGACGCTTACAAAACTTCTCCATAACAAAACTCTTTAACTCCTTGCTATTTGTGAGACATGCATTGAGGTAAATATTCCATTTTTGCATCTAGTTGTTGTTTTGTCTCATCCATGATTTCTTTCTTTCACTCATTCGTTCATTGAAGATAACTTTAGGCCATCTACCTTCTCCCATTTGTTCAATTCTTTGTAGGTACCTTGTGAGACGAACTATAGCAATTGCTTTGATAGGAGTTGCTTCTGTTTCACTCAACATTATCTCATAAGGAACCGAACTTTTTATTTTAAACTTGCTCATGATCAAGCATTTTTGGATTTTCTCAATTTGCTTCCATTTTGAGACAGGGATGATGCTAGCCCACAATTCACACCCATATAATATCACTAGACAAACTAGGAGCCCAAAAAACACTTTAATCGTTTTCCAATCCAATAACTCTATCTCTCTACATCTGTTTTGAATAGCATATAATGCTTTCCACCCTCCTAAAATTCTCTTCTTTCTACAACCCTCCCAATTAAGCTTGTTGTTGAAATCAATCTCGAGGTACTTGTATTCATTTACTTCTTCAAGAATGTTGCCTTCAAAGAAGAACGTATGTTGGCTTTGCTTCTTTTTATTTGATAAAATCATTATTTTGGTCTTGCCGGTATTGACTTGCATCCCCACTGCTTTACAAAAATGCTCAAGGGCATATAGGTGCATCTGCAATCCTTGGGCCAATTTAGCAATCAATACAAGACCATCATCATATAAAATAAGCTTTATCACAAACTTCCCCAACCGAACACCATCCCCACCTTGCAGATTTAGCCACTCTTCCAATTTATCAATATATAAACCAAAAAGAGTAGGGGATAAAGGGCAGCCTTGCTTGACTCCGATGTCACTTCTAAAGATTTATGAAATGCTGAAGTTCTAATTTTGACTTTCACCTCTTCATAAAACTTATGGACAACGACTCTATAATGCAAGTGAGTAGGTAAGTAGGTGCAACAAAGCATAGTGTGGCATGCGGTGGAAGTGTTAATTTAGAAAAGTAATAGTTTAGTCGTCTTCCGTGTTAGTGTAGCACTTATAAATGTTTCACAAGGAAAAGTTTAGAAATATCAGTTTCTAAGTGTTGTATGTACTTTTTAAGTTTTTCGAAATATTTAGTTCATAGAATTTGATATATGTAGTATATTAAATTGTCTCATAAAAGGTTTGTACTTTCTTTTGGGTTGAGATATAAAGAGGGATGTTTTCAATTCGTTGAGGAAGTTTAGTTGAGACATAATTCTAGCCTTGTAATATTGTAGGGGTTGTGTAGGAACTTGGCATTAGTTTTGCTAATCAAGTTATGAGTCTTATTTGGATTGGTAGATCTATTACTCTTAGTATTATAATTTGATAGCTTTATTTCGTCTTTCTTACTTAAAGAGTTATCATTGTAATTAGAAAAGGTGGACCCTTACATTTTTGGTTCTATAAAGCTAATTTGAAACTTCTTGATGTACTTTCAAATCTGCACCCTTTTTAACTTGAAAGATTTTGTAAATGGGCTTAAGGTCATGCGAAAGGGGTTATAACATCTTTTGTTATCAAAATTAGTTAGTGAATTATAATTTTCATTGGTAAACCTTGAACAACATTGTCATTACCCAATAGTAAAGATGTTATGTTGTTAAGTTGGAGGTTATGGGTCCAATCATCATTGGGTTGTCATATTCCTTTTCTATTTTTGGAGAGGGTTTATTAGGGTTTTGTGGTTGTCCAAAGTGAACTTAGGTTTATTGTTTTTCTAAATAAAGCAAGTTGAATTGGAACTACCAAAATCTAAGTAAAATGTAGCAATAAATGTTATTGTTGTTGAAACAACCGAAAGAAGGTTAAAACTAAATAGTAGAAATAACAACCCTTGTGGGAAACTAACTATAAACTATTTAATCCAAATGGAAAATTATCTAAGCATGCAATATACAACAATATATGAATTTGTGTCTAAGAAAAGAAAGTAGAAAACATGGTTTTAAAGCAAAGAAAGAAAGTTGAAGATGTAACTATATGTGCAAAAAAATCATAGGCATGCTTAGAAAAATATTCTTGTTGGTAACAAAAGCTTTAGTTAACCAAATGATACCAACAAATCATACAACCAAATAATTTTTTAGTGAATGGAATGTTTCAAAAACCACACATTGCTCACAAACAATAAAGGCATAATGATAGAAGCCTTAGATAATAAAGAATATGTTTGAAAGATATGACACCCAAATTGTTTGGAAGAGATTTGTTATTATTGTTGAATTGTTGTTGATCTACCACAATTGCCTTTTCAGATATAAAATGGCCCAAATAATGAATTTGTGTTTGACAAAACTCACATTTACTAAACTTGGCATATAGTTCATTCTCTCCAAGTATATGGAGAACTATTCACAAATGTTGTTCATGTTCCTCTTTGTTCTTTGAATAGATTAAGATGTAATCGATAAACACAATGAAAAATTTGTTTAGATATGGGATGAGTACATTATTCATCAGACACATAAAAGTGGTTGGTGTATCCGGGAGTCCAAAAGGAATTACGACAAACTCATAATGGTTATATCGTGTCCTAAAAGTTGTCTTATGAGTATCTTCATCTTTGATTCTTATATGATGATAACTAGACCTTAAATCAATCTTTGAAAAGATAGTAGCTCCCTTGACTTGATCAAACAGGTCATCAATCCTGGGTAATGGATACTTATTCTTGATTGTCATCTTTTTCAACTGCCATTAGTCTAGGCAAAGTCTAAAGGTACCATCCTTTTTCTTCACAAATAAGACTGGTGCACACCAAGGTAACACACTTGGTCTAGTATATTTTTTGTTTAACAGCTCTTTTAGCTACATTTTTAGTTCCGTCAATTCTGGAACACCCATTCTATATGGAGCTTTAGATATTGGGACTACTCTAGGGATAAGGTCTATAGTGAAATCTATGCCCCTTCCTCATAGATTTCCTCATAAAAAAACATCTTTATATTCTTCTAGAACTGGATAATTTTCTATAGAAGGTTTATGTTTATCTTTAGAATGATCTTCAATTTGAATTGAAAATAGTTTACATTCTTTTCGAGCACATTTCTCTAACTATAAGGAAGATATTTACCTTACTTAAATTGCCCTAGGTATTCCCTTTACTGTACATATTACCCCATCATCATTGACACATGTAAAAGTTTTTCCAAACAATTTAAGACTACCATGTGTTTTTCTAGCCAATCCATGCCAATAAGGGCATCACAAGATCATAAAGGTAGAATATTCAAGTTTAGCTTCGTGTTGAATCCATTTAATTCTATTGGACAATATATTCTAATCTCAATAGCTAATTCTTTTGGTCCCTATAGCTAATTCCACTAACCAAGGTTTGATATGCTTTTGCTTCCTAAGACCACATTTTTCAATCACAAAAGGATAAATATAACTTAAACTAGAACTAGGATCAATTAACGTAGCTATAGTTTTTCCCAAGATTTGACCTTGAATCTCCACCATGGTGGATTGATGGTCAACTTGTCTAATATCTAGTGTCGCATTAATCCTTGGGATGTTACAAGCAACATCATTTACTGTAGAGGCTTCATGTATGTAATGCATTGTTGCTTTTTATCCAAATGATTATGTGGACAATTCCTCCATAAATGATTTTGATTACAACTCCAACATTTGATTAGCGACTTTGTAGTCTCATCAAATTTTCAGTTCCTTTCCCCTGTTACTTGGTTGCTTCTATGATTCTAATTTCTTTTTTGGTTCACATTCCTACTATAATCCCCCTTGAACGTTTTTAGAGGCATTAGCAAATGTAGGTTTCTTAAATCCTTTCTTTTTATCATTAAATTTTTCATTATTCCCAGTCAATCAACTCTTCATTTTTTGAGTGTATCACAAATTATTTTTTCTTATTGTTTTTTCCATTGTTTTCAGATTATCAAATTGAATTCTCTCTTTATAAGAAAAGGGAAAGCAATTGATAAAACTTTGAATTTTTGTGGTCTCTTCCTTGAGATATGGCACGTACCGCTACAAGCTCATAAATTTATTTACAAATTCATCCATTGTTAACTGACCTAGTCTCAATTCATGGAATTTCCTAGCTTTCTCATTGTAATACATCTATGTTAAGTACCTTTTCTTGAATAGTTTAAAGTCATGTTTTTACCTCTAGTTATGTTTACCACTTTGTTTTCTTCCCACCAAAAATTTGTTTTACCAGTCAACTCATATGTAGCCAGTTTGGATTTCAGGTTACAAAAGTAATTATAGACTTCAAAATATTTTGACATGTTTAGAAGCCAAGCTTATGCGCCTTCCTCAGATTCTCCATCGAAATTTGGAGGTCTGCTATTTTTAAATCCACCTTGTGATTGGGATTCAATTCTTTTTTTTCTTAGACACAAAAGTGTTGCTCCCTGACTTTTGGTTTTCCAAGTCAACTTTAAACTTTGGTGTTTGACTCTTACTAGAGGTTAACGATTTTTTTATGTCTAGAGACTCCCTCCTAGACCTTTTCTTTTGAGTTATTTCTGTTGGAAATACTAAGAGGGGAGTGAATCAATATTTCTCTTCAATTAGTATATTTTTAACTTTACAAATCATTAATTAACATTATCATCATATGTAACATAAATCAATAGTAAACAACATCATTCAACAATGAAAAACAAGATTTTAGGTGGAAGCCCCTATGGGACAAAAACCATCAAATACTTCTTAATATTTGTCTTTAATAAAATGTACATCAATATTTTCAAATCTAATTGAGGGAGGCTCCAACCACCTGGTTTATAGGCTCCAACCTGTAGGATGCTCCAACACCCTATTTACTAGTTGCAACTAGAAGGACGCTCTGATGCCCTAGGTTACAGGCTCCAACCTGAAGGATGCTCCAACACTTTGTTTACTAGTTGCAATCGGAAGGATGCTCCAACTCCCTATGTAGGCTCCAATTTGCCCTAGCACGACCTTGCCACCCTTATCAACTGACAGATCATGTGTCACAATTTTTAGAGTGGATCCACCTGTGCTCAATATCAATATAAAGGAAACTACAATACAAGAACTACACAAAAATCTCTATCAATCAAATCTTTCTTTGCCCAATCTGTATATCAAACCCCAACCTCAACCAATCTGCTTCCACATCAAATATCAACCATTGCTCGGCCTCTTTGTAACAATGTATTATTGGTCCATAATCAAATATGCTTTATCTTGGTATACAATCCCACAATGTTGTTATACTTCCTTTGTACTTTCACTGCTGCCAATATACCATTTCACTCCCTTTGTTTCTACTATCACTTCTATTGCCACTGCTCCAACTGTCTACTACCACTGTTGCTACTTAACTTCAACTCAACACTTCTTGCACATTAACTCAAGCATTCTGCCTCGCAACATTCTACTCAAGGAAAGCATCACATAATGGTACTTCCATATAGAACTCTTTGCCATACATTTATATCTCTGTCAGACATCGAAGTCATTGTTGACAAGGTCACTACCACTGTCTTTCATCAAGGTCACTGTTATGGAACAAGGTTATTGTCATATCAAGATTAAGGACACTGTCATATGAAATATTCTTCCATCAAGAGAATGTCATCACTGTCATCAAGATTACTATTGTCATCAAGGTCAATATAGTCATCAAGAGACTGTAATCAAAGTCACTACAATCATATATATAATATATAATATATATAAATATATAGAGAGAGAGAGAGAGAGAGAGATCATTTTTATATAAATATTGGCATACCAAGACACTATCACATAGATCATAGTCTTACTATCTCACTAATGTGAGTTGTAGGAATCAAGACTCATGTCGAAGTCAATTAACCAAGCCAAACTCCTTTAACTATCTTAACCAACTAGTACAAGACAATGATGATGAAGCTAAGTCTTCAAGACTGTTGATGGAATTTCCTTCATTACTTGATCATAAATATACAAATTACTATTGAGTTATTTTGAAACTGTAGGCGCCCTTATACTTTTTTTATTGCCTAAATCTGTAGAAGATGTCACCCTTATGTTACAGTATTCAGGACAACCATAGTGACTGCTTCATAATTTTCTATGCTTCAACCTTTAAACTTTAGAATCCAATGCTTAGAAATACAAGACAAACTGCCCAGAGATAGCTTAAATCTTGGAAAGCTTCACAGATGCTTCAAATCTCAGTTTGGCATGTTGAAGGAGGCTATACAATAATGAGTTCTAGATGTGTCTTTAAATTTTAGATAAGCCCTCACTGCTACGACCTCCAGGACTGTCTTAACTGTAACGACCTATTTATAAAAGTAATATTAAATAAAATTTAATAAATTAATTATATTAATCAACTAATAAAATAATAAAAATAAACTAATGATAAAGTATTTTAATATAAGTCTAACCTTTATATTAAAATAAAATCAGGAAAGAAAGTTAATTAGAAACCAATATACCCTTTTAAAAAGAAATGTACATGACACGACATAGGAAGGGTGTCATGAGGAAATGAAGAGGTGGGTGCTGGAGGAAGGACGGCCACTGCCAAGAATCAATTTATAAACTAGAAGGAAGAGTTTGGGAAGGGGAATTGAGAGGAAGAAGGAAGAATGAAGGGGATACTAAAGAAGTAAACTTGAGTTACCTATGGAAGGAGAGCTGGTTGTTTTGAGGTTTCTGGGCATGGGGGAACAGTGTGCGTCAATTGAAAAGCTTACTGGACTAAGTAGTGAGGTTTTGCTCAGTTTGGCTGGGTGGTTTCGGTCTTTTGGTAAACAGGAGCACGCTGGAAGAGTTTTGAAACATTTACATTCTGGAGGAGTTCTGAAACATTTACATTCGCAGCAGACCAAGTAAGTACTTATCATTGAATCAAACAATTAGTCATATGAATTTTTTGCATAAATTTAGAACATAATTTTTCTTAAAGTTTCATACTCTGTTTAAAATAGATAGTTCTATAAAAAAAACTCCTTACAATATTTACAGTTCAGTAAATATTTATAGTGTTTCAGAAATGGTCCTTTATATCAGTGCATTCCTCACATTAACCATTGATTAGGGTTCATTCGAACAATAATCTTTAGCACTTCTTAAGAAGAGCAAGTTATATAGATCGACTTGCATGTCACTATGGGGGATCCACGTGTCTAGTAATTAGTTTGACTTTTTTCTCAACATACCTTCAATAATGATGCTACAACAGATATATTTCATCATGAACCAAACATCAAATTTAAGTACACACACACAACAGGTGTTCCAAGAAGATCATTGGTTAGGGCCTATTGAAGATTGATCCAGATTGTAAGGTAGAAATACCCAGATCGAATCACACTCTTGAATCTTCCACAATTTTGTACATAGTAGAAGATACAAACTCCACAGAAACTCAGACCACAAATTGTCTCAAATTGGATCACTGAAGCTCTACGGGTTTGCTTCAAACCAATCTTCAAATCTATATAATTAGAGTCAAACTTGGTGTTGAATAGCATCAGTTCCATGTAGCATTCAAAAATTGGTGCATAGGACTAGCCCTAATATAGAGTTGAAAAATCTCCATTGTCAACTTCAAGAAGCACAAATAATGCAAGTCTTCAATAGTGTGATCCGTCTGCAATATCCTTTGGACCTATGCTTTCAAAAGGGCCGAAAAAACCTTTAGATTTGCCTTAATCCAAAACAATGAATCCCTTTAGAAATTTCAGATTGTAGCTCAGAATGAAACCCTCAGATTTGGTTTGCAAAGGAGGTTGAAATGCCTCTACCAATAACCATTTCCCAAACATTAAAAAAAA
>APFE030663482.1:136373-153555 GCA_000404065.3 Pinus taeda
CAAAAAAAAAAAAAAAAAAAAAAAAAAAAAAAAAAAAAAAAAAAAAACGAATAGCCCAGTAAAACCAATAACTTCAAATTCGTCTTGACCTTCCTTAAGCTTAACTCATGAATGCTCCACGGTCAAAATTTCAGATAGAAAAACATTTGATACATTGGTAAAAACAAGTTCAAAACCCAGCAAAAATCCATGCCAAAAGATAAAATAGTTAACACCACAATCCTTCAAGAAAACTCAACTTTTGCACTAGATTTTCTTGACAACCCTAGGCCGGAATTTCAGAGAGATGTAATCCACAAAAGATCTATGTAATTAAGGGCTATAATTTCCTATATTTCTAGAGGTTGAAGTGATTTCAAGAGGGTCAATCTGACCTGTCTTTGAAGGTATCCAGTTTGAGTTTAAACTTCAATTTTGTGTACCAGAATAATTCTTTTGGGGGCCAACTTTGGAGAGAAACCAGATTGGAATTTGAATTTCGTTTGGATCCATTAATTCCCTCTTCCCTTTTGGCTTTTACCTTCGAAAGTGCATATCTTGCAAACTATAATGAGCCACAAGGCATACCATATACCGTTGGAATCAACACGATGAGGAGCATCAACTGATGATGGTCATGAAGACAAACTCACCAATCTTTGTCCTAAAAAATTATCAACAAGTGCAGGGCTATTTGGAGCATCAACGGTTTTAGTTTTTTTAGTCATTTGGTGCTTCAATTGATACAAACCAGATAAATATTAAGAGCGTCCAAGACCCAACATTGATATTAATGACAACACCATTCAACAATTTTAAATTTCATATTGCCTTTGTCTTCATCTAGCCTCTTAAGTATGTACCCATTTATGTCTCCTTATTTATCCCTTGCCTAATGAAATTTCTCTTTATTAGCTTTAATATTGTCTAAGTTTTCTCTTGAGTACGAATCACTTGTAAAATTTCATATTCATGGTTATTTTGGTTTTTGTTTTCTCCCCTCGTCATTCACTGCTCAATATCATGCTCTCCACCCCTTTCTGGTGAACCTACAAAACTCTGTCTATTAATATCTTATGCCATCCTTCAATGTGTATTTCTAGTAGCATTTTCCTTTTTGTATGACACATAGAAAGATAACACTTCCAATTAGGACCCATAAAGGCTCGATGTTGTAACCTACAACTTTGATACTAATTGTCACAACCCTAGATTTTGCATAAAAAAAAAAAAAAAATACTTATCTCGCTTTTACTTATTAGACCGACTTTTAGCTAGGTCACATGAAGGTAATGATTTTTTTTCATATCCTATTTTTTACAATCATCATTCAAGTAAAATTATCAAATGTTATTTGTATCTCTTTCAATTGTAAAGTTATTATAAGATTTTCTACTTGATTTCTGGGAAGAATAATATCACTTGGATCACACTTGCAATTCTCTTTTTCTCCGAGGGAAAAATCATAATCTTTCATTAATTTGAAAAATTACATGTACTCGCTGCCATAGGCATATGCATAACTGTTGGTCGAAACCAAGTTCATAATTGTCAAAAAATAATATATGTGTCGAAGCCATAACCATTAGAGTGTTGTACATATTCACCACACAGGGTGTTCAGAGTTTGCATAAAAATATAGATTATCAACATAAATATATACATATATGAAAAACTGAACTGTTATATCCATCAAAAATTGTGTGTCTGGTCCCTCCGAGGATAAGATCTGTCGATGTAAGGTCGGTGGTAGAACTGATATTGTTCTGCTCCATGTTGTTCTAGTGTCATCCACAGTCCTCTGGGTTGTGTCGTGGCCTCCTTGTATAACTTGTCAGCAACCTTGTTATATTCCCTGTAAATGTGTTGGCAGATGATAGAGTTAAATTGGGCCTTGTAAACCATAATCTCATTTAGAATGTTTTTGAGGGAATGTGCATGACAAGTATTTACGTTGTTGAACTACTTTATGATGATTTTTGAGTCCCCAAAAATTTGTATGTTATTGCATGAGTGTGCAAGTGCAAAGTGCAATAAATGTCTGAGAGGAATCAGTTTTGCAAAATTGTTTGTACCCTCCCCCAATCCCATTTTTATTTTGTAATATTGTTGATCAGATGGGTATAGAAGAGATCCTCCCCCACATCCATGGGATTGGGCTGCACCATTGAAGTATGCCCACGGTGTAGTTCAATCAATAATTTCAGGGGCATGAGGATGTGCTATAGAGGGTTATATCTCTTCAGGGATTTCATGATAAGTAGTTATAGCATTTGCAGTGATGAGAGGCCATCGAGCCGGGGAACCTTGGAAGATGATTTTGTTTCTAGTCAACCAGATCTTCCAGCATACAAGGAGGGGTATGCAACGAGTCTTGTTCTCCGAATGCACACTATTCAAATTTATCCATGCCTCAGTGATCAACAGTCCATGCCAACTGCCTTGTTTTTTGAGGAGGTGTATTATTTGTTGCCATAGTTGAATAGTGAGAGGGAAGGTTAAAAAAAGGTGTTCATTGGTCTCTATTGCTTGTGTATTGAGGACACACCAGTGCGGCCCAAATTGCAATCTGTGCATGAGGTTTTCTCCAGCTGGAGTCTTGTTGCACAACACATTCTACAAGAAAAGTCTAGCTCCGGGGGGGGCTTTCAATTTCCAGATTTTTGACCACTATTCAAGGAGAGTAGGTGGTTGATGATCCAATATCAGGTATTGATATCTTGCTTTGGGAGAGTATTTTCCATTCTTTGTTAGGGACTAGATTAGTTCGTCAAATCTCTCTGTTATGCGAACATGTGCTTCATTGAAGATGCCAGGGTTTGAGTATGCCCAAGTGTCGAGCATAGAACCTGACTTGTTCAAATATGGAGCTATTTTCCCTGTCTGCGATCTGTCCAATTGTTTTATTCTGCCTTTGATTTAGGAATAGTATAAGATCAGGTGGTAAGTGATGCATATTGCCCCCATCGGATCATGGATCCAAACCTATGCGTGCCATGTTGGCTTCTTTGATTTTCCAAGCAAGTCCCTCTTGAATGTTGGGCATAGTATGGAGGATGGATTTCCAAACAATTGATGTCCTAGTTCGAGGCCAGGTTGGGTTACGAATCCAGTCCATGAGGTGTTGAGGCCAGATGTATTTATGATAAGTGACCTTGGTCCAGAGGTTCTGAGTAGTGAGTAAGGACCATTCCATTTTAGCTGCAAGAGCATGTGCAAATGCAGGGAGGTCTTTTAATCCCCATCCACCCCATTTTTTTGGTAGAGCGATTTGATTCCATCCCACCCATGCATGGGGCTTGCCTTCTTTGTATCCATTCCAAAGGAATCTGCAACAAATCTTTTGGATGCGAGCGAGTATCCCTCTAGGGATCCATGCCAAAGTCATCCAGTACACAGGGGTGGCTTCCAAAACCGATTTTATGAGCACAAATCGGCCTGCTCTTGAAAGGAAGCGATGGTTCCAGTTTTTTAGCCTCTTCTCAACATTAGTGACGAGCCAAATCCAATTTGCAATATGATAGTTGTGATGTTTAGGACTGAAGCCCAGGTATTTTAAACCATTCTCCAAAAGATGTTGCTGGAAAGGAAAAACATGGGATGCAGATCTGGCTTCCAAGGGTGAAGTGTAGGAGAGAGTGATGGTGGACTTTGTGTGGTTTGCTTCCATGCCGGTGGCTTTTGCAAAGAGTTTGAGGATGTCATGGAAGGTAGATGAGTCCCTCTGGCTACCATCGAGGAAGATGAGGACATCATCGACAAAAAGTAGATGGGTAAGATGGCATAGGTCATTCAGTTGTAATCCATGTAGTTGGCCATTCCTTTTGGCTGATGTGAGGAGCCTTCTTAGGGCCTCCATAATAATGAGAAAGAGAAGAGGGGAAAGTGGGCATCCTTGTCGAAGGCCTCTCTCGGCATGAAAGAAATGCGAAGCAGAGCCGTTTATGAGGACACTAAAAGTGGTTGAGGTTATGCAGCACATGATCCAGTTGATGAAAGGAGGGGGAAACCTAAGGTGGGTGAGGATCATTTTGATGTATAGCGAACTAACCTTGTCAAAATCTTTGGCTAGATCAATTTTAAGAATAGCTCCTTTGATCTTTTTATGATTGATAGAGTGAAAGGCTTCTTGTTCAGTGCCGATAGCTTCATGAATTTGTCTATTCTGTAGGAAGGCAAATTGTTCAGAGCAAATATGTCTAAACAGGATAGGGCGGAGCTAGTTTTCTATGATCTTGGCTATGATTTTATACACGCTGTTGCAAAGAGAGATGGGTTGGAAGTCATTGAGAGATGTTGGGGAGTCAGATTTTGGGATTAAAGCAATGAAAGTAGTGTTGATGGCATCATACATACGCCCTGTTGTTCTGCATTCTTCCACTACCTTAAGTAGGTCAGGGCGAATGAGGTCATAGAAAGCAAGGAAGAATTCTATGGGCCATCCATTTGGTCCAAGGCTCTTGTCTTTCTTTCTTGAACCATTTTAGCATTCCTTCCAG
Organism: Pinus taeda; assembly: GCA_000404065.3. NCBI lineage: Eukaryota > Viridiplantae > Streptophyta > Pinopsida > Pinales > Pinaceae > Pinus > Pinus taeda. The sequence continues at coordinate 140,852 of APFE030663482.1, forward strand.
TTCCCCTAGTGTGATCAGGGAATTAAGTTCCTCATAAGAGTCCTCATCAACGAAACTGGGAAAGTGTCCCGCTGTTTGGACAATTTCAGCAATGGATGCCTCACGGGGAGCCCTGAAGAGATTTCTGAAGTGTGTATACCCTAACTGAGAGAGTTGACTAAAAGTAGATGCCATGCTTCCATCTTCCCGGGGCATATGCCAGATAGTGTTGGAGATTTTCCTTCCTTTAGCATAGTTTTGGAAGAACTTTGTGTTCTCATCCCTTGCTTGCAACCAGATTGCTCGGCTTCGGAGTCGCTAGGTTTCTTCTCTCTCCTTTAGGATTTTGATCTTCTGATTTTCTAGAGCAATTAGCTGATCCTTGGCTTCAACATATGTAAACCATATGTTCTGCTCATCCTGAAGTGTAGCCAGAGATTGATCCACTGTAATGAGGGTATTATCACATCTCTTGGATTTTTCCTTGACCCATTTAATGGAGAGATTTTTGAGCATTTTGAGGTTCCAGCAGAACCGTTCAGCACAAGTACTACTTTTGGATGGGGGATGGAGTCTCCAGCATTCGTTTATCATTTGGATGTAGTATGGGTCATTTAACCAAGTGGAGTTAAATTTGTAAGGTGCCCCCGGTTTTTTTTTGTGGACTCGAGATCTCCATGAATATGGGGGAGTGATCCGATATTCCACTAGATCCCACCCATTGTCTGTAGGGGGATAGATTTTGTATCAGAGTGTCCTTTATCAGGAATCTATCCAGCCTTCTAGCTAATGTAGCTTCTCCTATACGCCAATTTCTCCAAGTAGGAAGGGGCTTGTTCATGGGAATGTCTGTCAGATGGTCTTGTTCTAGTAGCCTCTCCATCAATTCAGTGAGCCTGTCAACTTGTGCATTGGTACCCCAGGATTCTTCATATCCAATGGAGAAGTTTAGGCCGCCCCCAATGATAATGTTGTCTGAGGACATAATTGATAGGTTGAGTAATCGATTCCAGTAAGCCTCTTTGTGGTGGCATGTTCCATAGACATTGACAATACGAAGGTCCACTCCTAGATCAAAAAAGAAGATATCCATGCCAATAAATCCGTCACCACCCCAAGAGATCCTCAAGTTTATGGTGCGGGGATGATATCCTAAAGCCAATCCTCTTGATTGTCCGATAACATCCAGGGATTAAAAAATCCAGCCAGGCTTTAGGGAGCCGAGAGTGCGAGAGATGAGGTCAGCTTCTCCCAAGGTTTCTTGAAGGAAGATGATGTCTAAAGATTCAGAGTCAAAAATTCTTTTGAGGGATATTTTTTTGGGTGAACTAGCCAAGCCCCTACAATTGAAGGATAGGCACTTCATGGAGGCAAATGAGCAAGGGTGTTCGGTGCTCTAAGAACCCGGTCGAGTGAGGCTTGTCTGCCGGAGGCGACTTCTGCCTCCGCTATCTGGATAGCTTTGGATATATGTGAATTCCGACCATGGATGGGTTTATGGTTCAGAGGGGAGGGTATTAGGTCCAGGCCGGATTTGTCGTCCTGTGGGATGATAAGGCAGGATCTAAGGTTGTAAGGATGGGGGGAGACTAGGGGGAGGGATGGGGAGCATGAGGGGACAAGGGGGAGACCAAGAGGGAAGGATGGGGGGGTAGTGGAGAAAGTCGGTGAATGAGGGGTGAGGAGATAGGGAATGTGGGTAAGAGTGTCTCCCAGAGATGCAACATGCACATGCGATGCAGAGAATGCAAGTGAGGAAATAAAATCAGAGACTGGGAAAGAGGCAGTACCCAATGTACGAGCAACCTCAGCAATAGCCCGTGATCTGTTCATCAGTGGGGAAGATGGACAAGGTCTGCTATGAGTGTCCAGAGGAATAGAGGATGTCAACCTGATAGTTGTCGCAGCAACAGATGCAAGTGGTCCCGAAGTGGGTTCAATTTGTGTCCCTGTGGCATCCTCAGCTCCTGCAGAGGGTTTCTTGTCCTTTTGCACCAGAGGGCATTCCTTATAAAGATGTCCAACTTTGTGACATCTTCAGCACTTGAAGGGGACTCCTTCGTAATCCAGTATTTGTATTCTGGTGAAATGCGTCCATTGCAAGGTGATTTTTTCTTCCAGACCTTCCCTAGTGTCCAGGTGCACCAGAATGCGAGCTAACGTTCTGTTCCTAGATTGAATGTAGGTTTTGTCGTAGTCCAAATAGATAACTAAGGTATTCCCGATACAGATGAAAACATCATCAAACCAGTATTGCAATGGGAGCCCCGGTAGTCTCACCCATAGTGGTCCGGCCTGATCTGCTCTCATTCAGGGTCGAAAAGCAGACTCCATCGTTTCAGTAATACCGGGGCAATTTCAATGTGCCAGTAGCGGGATAATGCTGGAGAGGTGTATTATTCTAGTGAGAAATGCGGTGCAAACCAGCCTCGGGGGAGAATCTGTACCTCAGTGAGGTCTTTGAAGGTGTTCCCCAAATTTCCTTTACCCATCGATTGAGTCGCTCTACAGAGTAGGCTCGGCCTCTGACCCTTCCCACTTGGACCTTCCCGGTCGTGTTGACCACTTCACCCATGGTGAGACCTTCGCCAAACGTGAGGGTGAAATCCTTCCAGGAAGCCCTCACACACTTTGTTTTCCTTTTTCCAGATCTGGGGGTGGTGGGGTGATCCAAAAGCGGGTCAACAGTACCTAGAGGTGCGTGATGTGGTCCTTTTACAGATGGATGAACTTTCACAGCCGGGGTTTTGAAACACCCAGAAGGCAGGCCAGTATCTGTGACCTCTGTAACGGTGGATGGATTATCCAGTGGGGGGTGCTGCTTCGAATCTCCTGGAGGGGCAGGTCCAGATGTGGAAGGAAAGTGGGGAGCACGGAGGAGATTGCTGGGAGAAGAGGGTTTGAAGGGCAGAGAGGAGGGCGAGCAAGCATCAAGGAGGTGAAGGGTTGCCGGAGAGAGAGGCGGGCAGTCCAATTCCAGTGAGTTGATGGAGAGGCAGTCAAAATGAAGGCTAGAGGCAGATGATCCAGGTAAGGTAACCACAGGAGGAGGGCCTTTGCGGAATGAGCTGGAGGGGTTATGGGGGATGGTTAGGGACGTCGAAGGGGTAGGTTGCATGAAAATTTGTTGGTTAGGGTTAGGGTCAGTCGCGTAGTCAACTTCGTCAAGATCCATGGTATCCATGCTGCAGTGAGATCCATCACACTTGCAATTCTCATTTCCAATTCTACATTTCAAAATCGAAGGCGATTCATGCACATTATCCATGGTTTCAAAATTTTCTCAAGAGCCATTCCTACATATATAAATATGGAAGAGGTTCATAGACCTTGCATTCTTGACACCATCTGCATATCTTCTTGGAGTAGGGTTTCTTCCAATGTCATCTTGACTCTTCTCCATGTTTTTGCTGGAACTGGGGGCATCAATATTTATTCCAAGCTTCTCCACATCCTTGTTGTTTGAAGCATTAGGGTTTCCATCATTACTATTTTTGGGTTCACCTACATAACCAAGACGCGATTTATCAAGAGGAGATTTTTAATGACTTAGGATATCATCTAGGGTTTGAGATCTCTTTAGACTTTTGTTCAAATGATTAACTTCTTTCTTTAGGAAATCAATTTCTTTTACCATCATCTTGCATTCTTCCTCCTTCTTCGCTAGATGGTTCTCCATTTCTTCATCTTGGTTTCTTCACATGATTGGGCCTTATGTGAGGTGATTTCTGATTTTAGTTTGGTGATGTCTTCATCCTTTTCTTCTAGTTGGCATGTCACGACCTTTCTTTCTTTTTTTGCTTCATTGACTTGTCCTTCTAGGAGGGACAAAACTTCCTGCACCTTTTTCAGCTCCTTGTGCTTGTTTCTTTGCTTCTTTTAGTTTATATTTAAGGGAGGAGACCTCTTCCTTGTATTGACCAATTTTCGCTTCAAGTTTGTTCAAGTCCTCGTGTCTTTGTTCAAGATGGCTTGACAAATTGTCTTCCCTTTTCTTTGCTTTATCCAATTGATTTGTCACTCGATATGACTTCTCCATGATGCCTTTTCTTGTTTTGAAGAAATTCCTCCTTAAGCTTGGTGAGCTCCTCATCCTTTTCTTGTACTTAAAGCTTGAAAATGTCAACTTCCTTCCTTGTCTTTTAGAGGTCATGATCACCATATTGTGCTTTTTTCTTGAGTGCGTCATTTTCCTTTTTCAAACCTATTATCTCTTCTAGGGAAGCTACAAGTTTTACCTTGAGGCCTTCTTGGAGATCTTCTTCATTTTCTTCATCTCCTAGGTCCTCCTTAGTCTTGATGACTTCACTCTTGCTTTCAAATTCCTTTATCAATTCTAGATTTCCTTCTTGCTTTCCATCATCTTCTTGACTATAGGTCATGGTAAATGCTCTTTTTGAATGAAGATTTTGAAGTTTGCCCCACATATCTTTTGCAAAAGAACATTTTCCACTTTGATCTTTATAGGATATGGTAGCCCACTTAAGATTGCCTTTATTGCTCTTGCATTATATTCCTTGGATTTTTCTTTCATCATGCTTTCAATAATCACTGATTCCCAGACTTAAAAACCTTAAGGCATTAAGAAATTCTTCATTCTTACTTTCCATATTTCAAAGTTTCCATTGAACAATGGAGCTTTCCCAATTTGATTATCTTTTGTTTTCACGGTTGAAGAAGTGACATCTGTAGAAACATTGGAGGCTTTCTTCCTTAGCTTTGCCATTTGTGTTTTAAGGATCTTCCTTCAAGCTCTTAGGCTTTGAGTGAAACACTGGCTCTGATACCATTTGTTGGAAATATTGAGAGGGGGGTGAATCAATACTTCTTTTACAATGGTTATTTTACCAATTTTTAGATCACTTATAACCAAAACACAAAATCAACAACATAGAATAAATGATTTTATTAATCAGAAATAATGAAGACTTCAATCCTATTCTTTACAATAAATTAGGTACAATACTGCTTAGGGCTTCAACTTTAGATGAAGACTCCAATCTCCAATCCACCAGGATCCAACTTGTACTTTTCCAAGCACCGACTTGGACTTCATGAGGCTCCAACCTGTAGGGCTCCAACTGTATCTTCCGAGGCTCCAACATTGTCTCTATGAGGCACCAATCTCTAGGAGTCCAACCCTCTCATTGGTATTGGCTCCAACCCGATCTTCTTGAGGACTCCTATCTTTTAGGGCTCCAACCCAGATCTTCAATATGAATTCAACGGTTCTTCAAGGCTCCAATATCTTTTGCAACCAGCGCTGACAATATCTCCACCTTCAACAATGCTCTCAATCGATCTCCAAAGCACTTAGCTCATCAATGACAACTGTATCTTCTTAGAACGTGTCTCCACAACTCTTCATGTCACCCAAACAAAATCTTCAAGGTTACATTATGAGGGCTTCATCATGATCTCCAAGGATGCATTGAGGATCAACTTCTTCAAGTCTTCCAAGAATCTACTCAAGGTATGTCTACAACTGCCTTCAAGTATACACAACAATGTCTATGAGTCTATTACCAAGGTCTGTCCACTTCAAGTCTGCTTCAAAGATAATCAAGCGTGTTTCCAAAAATATTGCTTCAAGATATTTCAAAGATAGAGAGGTTTGCAAGGATCGCTTCACTTTTTCTCCAAAGTCTAGTCTTAATATTCCATATACTTCTTTAAGCGTTGGACTAAAATATGTTTCGAATATGGCTTTAAGAGCTCCTCCAAAAAGGTCTCCAAAATCTTCTTTAAAGTCACTCCAATGTATGGTTCTAGGTTTTCTTCCAGAAATTGCAAGTCTACTTCAAAAGGGCTGCCCAAAAGTACCTCAAGAAGGAGCTCCAAGATGTCTCCAATGGATGGTAAATATTCCACAAACAACATCAATGATACTTCAACAATATTGTTTAATCTTGCTTTAGATTGTCCTCGGCAAAGAGGTTTTCCAACGGATCTTCAACAAGTCCTCCAACAAGTGCTCGAGCAAGTGATAAGAGGTCTCAGATCCAAGCCCAAGGTCCTTTGTTCGCTGCTCAAAAAGGTAAATGATCACAATAGAATTCTTAGTGCTAGAAACTTCAATCCAAATCCAAAATCATGACTCCAATATGAGCCAGATCCACGCTATTCGAAAGACCGAGAATATTTCTGGAAACATGTTGTTCTAGATGCTTCTTCTGGTTCAAAACCACTTCTCATGATATAGGTCGAGTAGAACAGGTTCGAAAATCTTCAGATAAAAGGAATTGTTCTAGATATCCACCGACCTATCTCGACGATGACAAGTTTCTCATCCTTACGTTAAATTCACGTGATGACCATTTCTACTCTGTGTTGTGCTTTCACCGAGATCCTTTTTATTCACAGGTGCGAGATTTCTTTGATAAAGCTGCAGGTGAATTATCTCAGATGCACAATTCTGCCAGGCTAAAAAGAGTTCATTCTTACGATAGCGTTAAGTTCACGAGCTGTCTTCGAATTCTTCTTATAATAGTTGTTCACGAGTTCTCCTTCGAATATTTGTCTTCTTAAGTTCACCAGCTCTTTATTATATTGGCCAGCTGGTAGGATATTTTATAAATATATATAGATGGGCTATTAATTTGGTTTTGACTAAAAAATTTTAAAATTTATACAAAATTTAATATTATGAAATGAAATTTATTATTAAAATATATATATATATATATATATATAATATATAATAAATATATAATAAATCATTTATCTCAAATATGATTAGTTTTACTTTTTATTATGTAATGATGACAAACATTAATTTCAATATACTACATCATTACTATTATACTATCTATGTTATTATTATTATTTTTAGTCATTTACAAACAAATAAATATATCTTTCAATAACTACCTACTTAACAAACACGAAATACATATATATGAATAAACTTTAGGCTCATAGGACCTAGGGATCAATACCCAACCATCATCCAATAGTTCGTGTGGCTCATGTGATTCCATGCATGTCAATACCATGGATCAATACCCAATGGTTGTCACATGAGATGTATATAGCCAAGGATTGTTGGCCATTTTATGAAAAACAATTTAATTTTTATTGTAAGTTGATATAACATATTCAAAATGTAAAATATTTAACAAATCAAATATATTTTTTCTTAAATGATTTGCATCGATGTAATAGGGATATTATTAAGAAAATAATTTAAAATTTTAATTTAAAAATATAGATAATTGTAAGATTTAATTTCTTAGATTTTGTAGTGATTAAATATTATTTTTTTGTTTTATTAAGAGTTTGTTTTTGTTAAAGTGGGAGAGTAAAGATTATTTACTAATTATATTAGATGGTTTGGTTTTCTTTATTAATAATATAAATTAGTGTGTATTTCCTATAACAATGAGCAATGATTTCCAAATTTTATTTGATAATTGAATTATGGTAGGCTTTTCCATTATTTGAAATCTATGTTTTAAAATATAGTTAAATTGTTTTATGTTTTATCCTTTTTTTTGGTATATATTTTTAGTTAATTTTGCCCAAAATCAAATGAAGGTTGCCTGAAATTGTAGCTCTGAGTTATATAGTTTACATAAAAGTTTTTCAAGATGCCATACTGATTGATGCATTGAAAATGCAATTTAAACAACAAAAAATTAAAAACTCACAAAACTTATATAATTGAATTTTGACAAAAATAAACAACATAAAACGAATTATACCAAACCCTAATTTATATTTGATTTTCACCCCATAATATATATATATATGAGTTTCACCCCACATAATATATATATTATATATATATATATATATATATAATATATAATATATATATATAATATTATATTCTCAATTAGTTTGGGTTAGTTTGAAGATTAACATATTTAAAAAATTTCCTTACTGGAAAAAAAGTTATTTATTTATTTTTAATATAATTATATTTATTTATTTTGTTAGTTTTATATATATAATATATAATTACAAAATAAAAGCAACATTTAACCTTTTTTTTAAGTAATTTTTATCAATTTAAAAATTTTTTGTAAATTTTTTTGCTGGAAATTTTATCTAATTTATTATTACTCCTTTTTTTTTAATTACAAAATCAACTTCTTTATAAATATAAATCTAAATAATAATTCCTCATAAATTAAAATTAAACAACATTCAATTTAATAATTTAATACCTTCTGGTACCTTCAACCATATTCTAATTTTAGACTCAACCATATTCTAATTTTAGACTGTGCATATTACACCTCCTCTAATCTATATTTAAAATAAAAAACAACAAATTGGGCATATGATTAAGGTTTTACTTCACTATTGGATGGGTTATGGTCTAACATTAAGTTGGTAGAAATTGGTTATCATTGATTTGAGTTTATTTTCAATGCATTGATATAATTGTATCTAATGATCTCTAAAGCAACAGATAAGAGAGTGAGTTAGAAATTGATCCCACTTAAAACTTAAAGAGTTTCAATTAAAAAAGAAAAGGTCTCTATTTCCATAATGAAAATTTATTCAACAATTGTAACTATATTTGAGATTCTTCACATAAAAAATTGGATTTATTTTAATAAAAAAATATGTTTTTTTTTTTTTTTAAAGACAATTATATTTAATGTTTTTATTAGAATTTGTATATTATTGTAGCTATGAAGTGTAGATCAATTGGTTTGTGTGCGGTTTAGTCCCCATTAGGTCATCAATTCAAATTTCATTGGGAGGAGTTGAGGATGAGAGCCACTTTTGGCGGAATTAAACTATTCCAAGGGGTGTCCAAGATCAATCAAGCTTCGCACAATCCTAGTGATAGCATCCTATTGGTGGGCAGATTCTTCTTCCATAAATAAATAATCAAATTTCAATCATTGCTCACTGCAATAACCTAGTTTGTTTGATGATGCAACAATACTAATATAATTTGTTATGCACTAGGTTGTATTTTGTTTTATGTATGCATCAACCCATTCTTTTAGTTTATAAAATTTTTGATGCTCATACACCTAAATACGACACTAAGGCCTATTGAGCTTTATATTGTACATATAAAAACCCTACTGCCTATATTACCATGTGCACCAGAGCAACATGAAATTGCAAACACTTAATGTGAGATGTCATCATTATTCTTTGCTACTAAGCACCAGTGCATATGTTTCATAAAAACACGTTGATTTCTATCTTTATTGCACACACCATTTAATGAGTTCAACATAATACAATGCTCTCTCTCTCTCTCTCTCTCTATATATATATATATATAATCATCTCAAAATCAAATATTTTTTTATAATAATATTGATGGTTATATTTCAATTATCGTGTTTTGATACAATAATTGCATTAATGCATTATCTAACGGATCACATTTATATTATCTATAACAATGTAATGATCAATATATTAATTAAAAAGGAACACAACAATTTACAATATTAGACAATGCAATAAAATAGGAAACCAATTTTATTATATATGAATAAGAGTCCCATCGTCATACAAAATGAGACAATGTAAAGGTATACAATAATAAAAATGTAGTGTATATGCAATCATTACACATAGTAATCTATCGACATTGAATTGGACGATGTGTTTAATACGTTAAACAAAATGTTAATATGTAATTGTTACACTTATTGATAACAGGTTATCATGCAATTGTCCTGTGGGTGTAACTCAAGTGGTTGGGAAAATGGTTTATTTTCCCCTCCGCATGAGGTAAATTCTTGTAAAGGGACATGTTGAACCATTTTGAGAAGGCTTGAAGAGTAGGGACCCCCTTCTACGACAACATCTTGCATCTTGTTAAGTCATAAGTTTTTGGTAGCTTGTAGGAAGTTAGATATAGTCTTGATGTTATAACAATATTCAAATTTTTTGATCCTAGACCTCGCCTATATAACTCCAACATGTTATTATTTCACCATTTGTACAATATCATTAATTCTTATTGTATAGTCCACATTATTTTTATTATTTATTAAAAGATGGACTTGTTAGAATTTAATGTGAAATGAGAGGGTGGTCCTCGACCTCTTGACGTGTGAAGATGAAGGGTTGTTCATTATTGATGGTTGAAAACTATTTCAGCTGTCATGGACCTACGTATTAGTGTACCTAGTAATCTCATGATTCTGATTCTCTAAAGTTTTTTTATTAAATTCTAAGTTATTGTGTTGTGCATATTTTAGTATACACTTTTCTAATGTCATGATCATAAAGTGTTCACAAATATGGTATGTGCTTACACACACACACACACACATATATCAAATAATCATCTCAAAATCAAATATATTTTTATAATAATATTAATGGTTATATTTTAATTATCATGTTTTGATACAATAATTTCATTAATGCATTATCTAACATATCACATTTCTATTATCTATAACAATGTAATGATCAATATATTAATTAAAAAGGAACACAACAATTTACAATATTAGACAATGCAATAAAATAAGAAACCAATTTTATTATATATGAATAAGGGTCCCATCGTCATACAAAATGAGACAGTGTAAAGGGATACAATAATAAAAATGTAGTGTATATGTAATCATTACATATTAGTAATCTATCAACGTTCAATTGGATGATGTGTTTAATACGTTAAACAAAATGTCAATATGTAATTGTTACACTTATTGATAACAGATTATCATGCAATTGTCCCGTCGGTGTATCTCAAGCGGTTGGGAAAATGGTTTATTTTCCCCTCCGCACAAGATTAATTCTTGCAAAGGGACATGTTGACCCATTGTGACAAGGCTTCAAGAGTAGGGACCGCCTTCTACGACAACATCTTTCCTCTTGCTAAGTCATAAGTTTTTGGTATATCTAGCTTGTAGGAAGTTAGATATACTCTTGATGTTATAACAATAGTCAAATTCTTTAATCCTAGGCCTCGCTTATATAACTCCAACATGTTACTAATTCCCCATTTGTACAACATCATTAATTGTTATTGTACAGTCCACATTATTTATATTATTTATTAAAAGATGGATTAGTTAGCATTTAATGTGAAATGAGAGGGTGGTCCTCGACCCATTGACGTGTGAAGATGAAGGGTTGTTCATTATTGATGGTTGACAACTATTTCAACTGTTACATACCTATGTATTAGCGTACGTAGTAATCTCATGATTTTGATTCTCTAAAGTTTTTTTTATTAAATTCTAAGTTATTGTGTTGTGCATATTTTATTATACACTTTTCTAATGTCATGACAATAAAGTGTTCACAAATATGGTATGTGCTTATGTACACAAGTATTCTTTGGGAAATAAATAAACATTAATAATGCATGCATGTGAGTAGAAAATTGAGGCACTCATGGGCCAAAGAGAACCATTAGTCCAGTAACTTTTCAATTCATCACATTGTTCAAATAAATATATATATGAAAAAAAAAGTTGAGTATGTTGGACAATAATCACAATCCCAAAATTAGAAAATTTAAACTGATATTAAAATAAAGGTTGCAAGCAAACCATGTGTAAAGCATAATATTATTTTTTTTCTCGGCAAAAACTAATTCTATTAACTGAAAAACAAAATAATATTACAGAGAGATGAGGCCTCGGATAACATCACCTGAGAGCACTCAGCATGGCAAACCTGCTCCATGATAAAGGGAATCAGGTACAGAAAGCTTGAGAACAAAGAAAGAAACATAGATTAAACAGCGGGACATAAGGGTAAGGCGGTGTAACCACCCAGCTAAGAAACAGGATCCAAAAGCAAGACAAGGATGTTGCCCAACCACCTAGAAGATCTTTAAACTACTACTTCCTAGGAAAAAGAACCGACCCATCAAGTTGAAGATGCCGAACCAGAACTGCAACCAAGCCTACCAGAACTTGACCATGCAAAACATTCACAAAGCCGCAAAACTTGAGCATGCACAGTTGGCCTTAAGTTGCCACATCCTCATTCTGAGCCTCCTCCACCACCAGACATGCATAGCAAGTCCACATGTCCACTTTGCCTGCAGACTCGCCACCTGGGTACGCCTCGAGGGAATGCGTAGCCCCGGAATTACCTTCCCCGCTCACCGAGACAACGACCTCAGGATGTAGAGAGACACTGGGAGCGTCGTCCCTATCTACTGTTTTCCCCTTGTTAAAATTTCTGTTTTGCCACCCCGGTTTTCAGTTTCTCCTTATTTCTCCCATGTAGTTAAATGCTCTTTCCCATAACCATACATTCAACAATGTTGAAAAAATAAATTTGCTGAAAAACACAAATTCTGGAAAATTTACAGAATGCTGGAAATTGCAGAAATAAAAATCAGCAATAATAAACAGCCATTAAAACACATTAAAACACTGATATTTTTTGTCAACGTGACCTTGGAAAAACCCCCTACAACTCTTGGGGAAAACCAGTTTGAGAGCTCTTCTTTATTTCTGAAAAATGCCTTTTTACAGCGAGAAATTTTCAGCAAAAATTACATCAAAATAAAATTTCTAGCAAGCAAACTTATCTGTTTTCAGCCCAACAGACCACCTGGAAACTTTGTTGTACGCGCGGTACGGACCGTACGGATGTACGGACTGTGCGGACTGTACGGACGGTCGTACGGGCTGTACGGGCGTTCGTATGGGCTGTACGGACGGACCTCGACTTTTGTGCCGAAAATCAGTTCCTCGATATTCGTGCCCAAAAATCAGTTTTTCTCACTTTTCAACAAAAAAATCAGCTTTTTCTGCTTGTTA
>APFE030663482.1:160254-184502 GCA_000404065.3 Pinus taeda
ATCAATGGCTGAGATTAAATGCACATTTAAATCTCACTTTCTATTTTTTAATTCACCCCACTTTAATTAAGACCCACTTAGTCATTTATTTCCAAAGTCACTTTTCCTTTCTAATTTTTCATTGACTTTATAAAAGTCACTTTAAAATTAGACTTAGTAACTTTATCACTTAAAGTCACTTTTAAATAGATTTTAACTTTATAAAAATTATAAAGTCACTTTAGGAGAAAAATTAAAATCTTTTGGACACTTTTCCCTAGGCCAAAGATCAAAGCCTAAGGGAACCACCTGTCCTCCGGTACCAAATTTCGAACTTCGGGCTGCCATCCACCATAAATTTCCCACTGCTTTGACTGTCCTCCTCTCTGCATCTGCCCTAAGAAGGCTCAAAAGCCATGTGCACCATAGGATGAGGCGAGAATTCTTCTTTAGAGAAGATAATAGTGATGTTAGCTGTGATAACAGGGCGATTGAGATTGCTCTGAAACTTGAAGTCAGTGGTCTGAAAAGTGTTATGCGGAATTGGCCTGCGAGCAGGGCTGGAAGGAGGCAAATCCGCTGGAGAGGAGGGGGGATTAACAGGGGGAGGGGCAGGATCCACCGAACATCTGGCCCGCGGGTTCCCATAGCCACCATGGCACCCCCTGTATCAGCTTCTCATTCGTTGGAGCACCATGGCAATTCGATAAGGAGGAGACACAGAAAAATCTGAGGCTATATCGGAGACAATTAAACACAGTTCAGGCGACCACTTCAGACCCAGAAACCAGGTCTGAAAGCGCGGGGAGGGCGGTTCGCTTCTAGTTTTTAGGGCAATCAAAAGCTTACCTCCAACTACAAAGACCAAATTGCCATCAGGATTCACAGCTATACTGAGCCGAAGACAGAGATGCGAGGTGCAGCCAGGAGGCTTACCAGTATTTACAGAGACATAGACCGACCTTCCACCAAGATCCGCTGCTCTCCCGAGACCAGGACAGAAAGGCGGAACGCTACCAGTGAGAAGGGTAACCTAGAGCGCCATGATAATAAAAGCCATTGCATTACCTTGGATGGAGTGAACCATTAAGACAGTGATCAAACCAAATCTACCTCGCGTAATAATACCCCTCTTGCGCCAGATGAGTGCTTGGGTTGCCGCGCTAGTCTGCGTTGGTAGTACCATGCTCCTCCATTGTCATAAAGAACCTTGATTTTCATTTAAGGCACCCGCATCCGGGTGGTCTCCTCCTTCCTGATGCATTTCATTCTTCACTAGGATGTTGTATTCCAGGTGTTGAGATTCAGAGGCCAGACTTGAAATTGATCCAGCATGCAATTTCAACCTACAATCAACTCCAATGTTAGCAAGTAAGTCTGCGACTTTATTCCCTTCTTTGTGTATGTGCTTCAGAGTGACTGCCTTGTGAGAGGAGAGCCAGCATTCAATAAGTTCAAGCCTTTTTGCCATTCTCCAACTATTACTCACTTTGTAAGAGGGGGTTCCCTGCAAGATTTTAGTGACCATGTTTATGATGATCTGAGAATCTCCCTCTATTATGAATAAGAAGAGACCTTTACCTTGCGCCAGAATAAGACCTTGCTAGAGACCTTCCAATTCTACTGAATTATTAGTATCCCATCCCTTTGTAGCTAAGAAGGTTAAAAGAGGTGCACCCTTATGATCTCTGAAAATCTCTCCAAAGCCTGAGTTGCCTGGATTGCCTTTCAAGGCCCCATCGAAATTTAGCTGGTACATATGCACTGGGGGAGGTAACCATTTCACAGCTGAGAGGTCTATTGGAGGCTTTGTTCCTTTGATAAGCTGATCTTGCCTCCAATGAAGGTTCCAGTTGGCCCAAATAGCTTGTTCTCGGGGTGAAGATGGGAGATCCTCCTGGTACCAGGTTTTGAGAGACATGGTTTCTTTAATGTTATGACAGATTACTTTCTAGATGTTTTCCAGTGGCATAGAGTGATCCTTGAATATTCTACTATTTCTCTCCTTCCATATGGCCCACATGAGAAATCCTGGTATGAGCTTCCATAGGGAATTTAGGATCTTGCTTTGGTAAGGAGTCTGATCCCAGTTGTGCATAATAGCAATGATATCTCCCTGAATGCTTCCTTCCTTTTGGCATCGGAAACTGACCTTTTCCCAGAGCTTACGTGCAATAGGACAGGAAAGCATAAGATGCTCTATGGATTCCTCCTCTTGTCTGCAGTTGGAACATATTGAGGGCCCATGAAATTTCCTTTTCCTGAAATTATCCCACGTCAGAATCTTGTTATGACATAGGAGCCAAAGAAAGGTGGAAACTTTCGGCCAAAGGGAGGGGTCCCATACCTTGCTCCAGAGAGGATCTTTCACTAGATGTTCCTTGATAATGATATTATAGGCTTCTCTCATAGTGAAGGTGCCTCTTTCTTCATATCCCCATCGAAGGATTTCCTCTTCTTCGGAGAGTTGTATTCTCCTCTTCATTAACTCTATGTCTAAAGTTTGTTGAGCTTGTGTTGATCCCTGTCTTAAGATCTGATCCCCCTTGAGCCATTCTTTGTACTCTTGAGTCAATTAATTCCATTAGAAGTGCTTAACCTTGTCATGAGACTGTATATCCAGCTCTGGGGGTAGCAGACGAGAGATTTGGTCCTTTAGTTTGGGAATTTGCTGCCAGGAGTCACCCCAAAACCTCGCAGTGTTGCCATTCCTCACTTCCCAAAAGTTGTGTTGTTGAATGACACTTTTGTGTTGCTTGGTCGAGTTCCAAATAAGGGAGCCCATGCTAACCTCTGACATTCTTATTATCTCCTCCATTGGGCAATTTCTAGCATACTTGGCAGTCCACAGAGAAGCCCAAGGGGTGAGAGGCGCAGTCAGCCATTTCCACCAAATACGAGCCCCCATGACTTCATTGCTGTGAGAAGGATCCCTTAGTCCAATTCCGCCCCTGCTCTTTGGAAGACAAGCAGTATCCCATTTGACAAGAGGCCACTTACGCTTTTGACCAGAGCTGCCCCAAAGAAAGGATCTTTGGAGTAGCTTAATTTCTTTAAGAACCCATTTTGGTGCCACAAGGATGGAGAAAAGTGAAGAATTGTTTCTATGAGGACTAGCCGACTCGCCATATTTAGAGATCTGTGAGTCCATGAGGATAGCCGAGCCTCCAGCTTTTCTAAGAGAATCTTCCATGAGGAGTGCTTAAGGGCTGAGGCCGTCAAAGGAGCTCCTAAATATTTGGATGGGAGATTAACAAGAGAGAATCCTAGAACGCAAACTATGGCTGCTTGGGTGATAGAAGGGGTATGGAAAAAGAAAATATGAGATTTGGATTTATTGATGGTGGCTCCTGAGGCTTCCGAGAAATTCTTCAAAAGGGATTTGAGCTAGCGAGCTTCCTGGACAGAGGGATGCCCAAAAAGCATGTTGTCATCAACAAATTGCTGGTGAGTGAAGGCTGGAAATGGAAGGACAGGCCTCTGAGACAGTTGTCTTGTTGAGCTGACTTGATGCTTCAGCTTAGTCCTTCTGCCATTATGACAAAAAAAAAGGGGAAAGAGGGTCACCCTGCCTAATACCCCATGAGGGATGAAAGGGAGAGGAAGGAATGCCATTGACCAAGACAGAGAAGAATGAGGAGGATATGAGACTCATAACCCATCTGACCCAGGGAGGAGCAAAACCAAAAGCAATTAGAACTTTTTTAATGTACATCCGGCTTAGGCTATCAAAAGCCTTGGAAAGATCCAGCTTGAGGAGCATACCTGGCTTCTTGGAGTGCTTCAGGGAATGAATTATTTCATGAGTTAGGATAATACCATCGGTGATTTTCCGACCTTCGACGTACCCAGATTGCTTAGGCGAGATGATAAGCGGAAGCAGCAGTTTGAGCCTGGAGGCAATTATTTTGGATACAATTTTGTAGATTATATTGCATAGAACTATAGGCCTATACTTGTCAGGAGTACTGGGAATATCCACCTTGGGTACCAGGGCTATGAATGTCACATTCACCCTCGGAAACATCCATCTTAAGGATCTAGACTCCTCAACCACCTGCCAGACTTCCATCTTGATCAGATCCCAGAAGTTGTGGAAAAAGTTGGATGTGAATCCATCTGGGCCTAGGGCCTTTCCTGCTTTCAGTTGTCGTACTTCCATTTCCACCTCCTGTAAGTCAACAGGCTTGAGAAGAAGTTGGTTATGCTCCTCCGAAATGAGTTTAGGAATGTTACTAGTGATTTTTTCTATGGACCTTGATCTATCAACATTTGGCTCGCGATGCATTTGTTTGAAGTAATTTAGGAGAACGCTTTCAATTTCTTCATGCGTCTCCACTTTGGCTCCCTGCTCATTCTGAATATGAGTTATGTTGTTATTTATTCTGCATTGGATTTTGGTACTATGAAAGAATTTTGTGTTTTTCTCTCCATCTTTAAGCCATCTGATTCTTGATTTTTGCCTCCAGAGTGTTTCTTCCTGCTTGGCCCTTTCTGTGAGTTTCGCTTCTAGGACTTTTTCCTGTTCTAACAGGTCATCTGAACACCCGTCAATGATAATCCTCTGCTACAGTTGCTTCATTTCTTGCTCGAGGGTTTCCTGAGCCTGGAAAATATTACCGAAAGATGTGTGATTCCATCGTTTGATCTTGCTCTTAAGATGCTTGAGCTTTTGCTGAAATTGGAACATTTTCGATCTTGTTGGAGGGGAGAAGTTGTTCCATTCTGAGTTGATCAAGCCACTGAAATCCGGATGAGACATCCAGAAGGCCTCAAATCTGAACGGTCTACATAACAAATTGCCTGGTCGCGACCTTTGAAGGGATATGGGCCAGTGATCAGATCCTGAAAGGGGTAGGATGGAAGCTGCCAAGTCTCCACCGAGATGAATAGCATTATCTGAAAGTAAGAATCCATCCAGACGGGAGGCAATCTGCTGCGGCCCAGTTCTCCTATTGTTCCATGTGAATAGACCATTATTAAATGGTAGGTCAATTAACCAGTTATTTTGAATGAAGTCTTTTAAGGGTTTCCCTTCCTGACTCCCTCTGCATCTGCCGCCCCTTTTTTCGTCCAGCCTTGTAATCATGTTAAATTTTCCTCCAGAGATCCATAAAGGGTGTGGCCTATCATGTTTGATTGCAGAGAGAGTGTTTAGGATTTCCACTTTTAGTGATGCCTCATGTGGGAAATAAACATTAGTTAGGAGCCCGTGTATATTTGTCCCAATGATGTGAAAGATAGCTTGAATGAAATTCTTATTTGCATGGATATTATCGAGTCTGATAGCTCAGGTGTCCCAGACAATTGCCAAGCCTCCAGATGCCCCATCAGCATCCACTGCAACACTGAGACTTCCTGGCCAAACCTTTGCTGCAATTCTTTCTAGTACCATCGAATTGCATTTAGTTTCTTGCAAGAAAAGGACTTGAGGTTTTTCTCGCACTATCATGTTTTTCAGAATTCTTCTTTTCCTAGGGCCATTAAGCCCTCTTATGTTCCATGAGATTAAATTCATTGGGAAGGATGGTGATCAGAGTTGTAGTACTTGGTTAGCTTGGAGTACTTGCCTGAGTTCACTAGCATTTCTCCTATTCTAATTGTACACTGGAGGTTTGTTTTCCTTCCACGCTTTTTGATATCTTTGGTTATGAATCTTCCATCCCATGGGCCACTGGTCTGAATGCCTAGGGATTTTTGCCTCTGTGCCCGAGATAAGACTTCCTCCAGATTCTCAAGTTGTTTCTCTGGAATGTTGTCAAAATTATTTGTAGTGCATGCCTGCTCTAGGCCTGGAATGTCCAGCTCCCCAATATCTATCGCTTTTGTTTCTTCCTCCATGTTCTGAGAATCATTAACCTCCTCATTTGGTTCTTCTGCTGATCTGGAATTGAATTGTATTTTATCCATCTCCATTCCTTGAGTTTTCCCTGCTGAGACTTTTTGCTTTTATGTGGATGCTGCCCCTTTGAGCCGAGGTTCTGCATGAGGAGCTATGGGATCTGCCTGCTTCAAATGCTTGTTTTTCGTTGGCTCCGTCTCTGAGGGGATGGGAGAATCTGAGCTTGGATCACTTTGGTGAGCTAAAGCTTCAAAGCTATTGCTTGTTGAGGGCTTGGAAGGATTGGTTTGAGGCATTCTAGAATTTGAGGCCTGTTTTTTATGGGATCTCCTGCGATTTGCTACTTTGGTAAAGCCATCTACCTCAGATGAATCAGGTCTGAATGCAGGAGAAGGTTTTTGATTTAATGGATAGTCCCTGAATAAGTGACCCAGGGCATGACATCTACAGCATCTAAATGGCACATGTTCATAATCAACCAGCTGAACCCATTCAATGTCATCATGAAATACACTTACCGCATCCGGGAGCGCTTGGTTGAGGTGCATATAAACGCATATACGAGCAAAGGATGTGTATTTGTGGATTTGTGTTTCCTCTGCAACCTTTATAAATTCACCCAAGACATTTCCAATCGCTTGAAGGGACTCTTCCTCCTAATACTCCACTGGAAGTGAGTATAGAAGAATCCAGAATGGAGCCCAACTGAGATCCTCCTTGTCCAAGTTGAAGCGCTCTACCCATCCTCTGAGATACAGGCTAGCCGCATTAAAGAAGTAAGGCCCTCCATCAAGAACTCTATTCCGATCCTCCAAGCAGTTGAAAATGGCAGTGAAGAACCCCTTTGGTCCTAACTGCAGGGTTATATGTCCCTTCAGGCTCCATTTCGCAGCGATCCAGCTTCTTAGCGCCTTCTCAATTGGCCACAGTCTAATGAACTTGTCTATCAAAGCATGGTCTCTCATATACTGAATCTGCGCGTTGATTTTGTGGCTTGGAAGTTCTACCTTTGGGCGCTCAGAGGCTACCGGTTTGCATGTAGTCGATCTGACCTTCGGTTGCCTTTTGTCCTGTTTTTGCTGATGTGAGTTCAGATCCACATTATCCTCACCTTGGCTCGCTGGCGTATTACTTTCCTTATTCCTTTGCCACCCATCATCGCTTTGGGGGGAGGCGCAGCGCCCTCCCCCTGAGGGGGTCCATTGAGTACTGTATGCTCTTGCGGGGAGAACAAATACTAGATTTCATCAGTGGTTGCAGGTTTCTGCTGTCTGTAGCTGCCTGTCGTTGCAGAAAGCCTCAAAACCCTAGAGCACAGAGCCACCAGAGTCGCCTGTCGTGCATATCGATCCCCTTTCCCTATGTATTGTTCTGTAAAGCATAATATAGATATGAATGGACAATAACATTAAAATTCATTTATGTGGGAGCATATTAATATAAATGTTTAAGATAATAATAAACTAATCACATAAGTGTAGTCCATAGAATTGGACAATAACATTAAATTTCATTTATGAACTACTCAGCTATGTGAAATACTTCATATATGTGGGACTGTAGCAATTTAAAGCCTTAAAATAATAATAGACAAGCACATTAGTGTAGTCTAACTTTGAACAAACTTTATTTGCGTTAAGTAATTTAAATTTTATGAAAAAAACCAAAATTTGTATTTGAAATAAAATTCATAAAATGGGGTATATTTATAAAAGGAAAATAATTAGCAATTTGTTATCAAATTCTTTAAATTTTACAAATTGCATAATTTGTTCAAGAACCATTCATTAAAAAATAGTTCAAATTGAATGTAAAATTCTTTAACTTCATAAGTAAAAACTCTACATGGTGGATAAATACTGTCCCTTTCATAAGTCAAATTAATATCTCCATGAAGGGTAGAACTTTATAGTGAAATTATTGTTCATGGCTAATTATAGTCATGAAATGACCATGACTTGTGAAGAGTGATTTTAAAGTCATAAAATAATATTCCGAAATATTTATTCTAATCTTAAAAAAATATAAGACATCGTTGTAGATTTTGACTGTGTATAATTAACTATAGTCACCCTTTTTTTTCTAATCTCTTCTTTTCTCATTTTACTTATTTTTCTTCTAGTTTTGATTTATGCATTCATATAGGCTTCCATTTTTCCAAATATTCATAGTTTTTTATTTTAATTTAGCTATATTTAAACTAAGTTGCGAGTACTTCTTTTTCTTTTTCTTTTTATTTTTCTTTAGTTTTGGTTTTTAGTTTCTACATGCACTTATATAGGCTTCCATTTTGCCAAATATTCATAGTTTTTACTTTAATTTAGCTATATTTAAACTAGGCAGCAGGTACTTGCTACTATGTAACTTGTTTCTTCTTCTATTAATTGTTGACCTAATCTCTATACAAAATCTGGCTTGAGTCATTTGTATTAATACAATTTGAAGAGGGGATCATCACAAACAAAGGAGACGTCGATATGTAGATTGAGGCTGACATATGAGGTGGAACCTACATGTGAGTGGAAAGGCCAATTATATGATATCAGTTTATGTATTTTGATATAATAAATTCGACCTATCCATTTTGTGAAATTAATAATAAATCTGTTATGCTAGGCAGTTAAGGAATGGTAAGGAGATATGATTGGAAAGGGTCTTGAGGTTTTTTTAAGATAATTTTCCTTTTAAATATATTATATATATATATATAATATATATATATTGGGTTCATAGATGAGCTAAAAACTTAGGACTTAGGACACACATTTCAATATACATGTTTGGCATATGTATTTAGTGTTAGGTTATATATTTAGGAATTTTAGGACTTAGGGTTAGGTTATATATTTGACATGTGTATTTAGGGATTTAGGATATGGATAGCGTTTTGGGATTAAGGTATTATTTTCTTCTAGATTAATGCTCTTTCTTTATTCATTTAAGACTTGACATTAATGGAGTGGACCTATTAGGGTTAGGGCTTCCTTAGGGCATCATGAGCATCATTCAACAAGGCTAGGCGCCTATGGCTTGTGCAAGAGTTTCATAAATGCATACATCATTAGGATAATGCCATCCATCTTCATGGAACAACTAGGGTTTAGGTACTCATGCAATAACTATAGCTCCTTCAAGTAGGATTTTCATCATCTTCAATGATGCTCCATCATATTAACATCAATGACAACTTAGACCAACATTCTCCCCATTTTTCATTGATGGTAATATTCTCTTCCCTTCCAACATTCTCTCCCCCTTTGAATCAATGGAAAATAGGGTGCCCAAGTACTCCACCTATAAATCTACTTCTTGACATGCTGCTCCATCGTATTTTCTTCATCAATGATAGTTCTCCATGATAGATATGTTTCTCCCCCTGTCATGGTGCTCCTTGTCATGTTACTCTTTGCAACTTCCTTTGTCATTATGATTTTCTTTAATGGACTTGCTCCCCCTAAGCCTTTGCATGCCTTCATGGAAATGAATGAGGTAGATGATCAACTAACTCCCTCGACCTACATAAATTCCTCTAACTCTTCTTTTTGCTCAAGATAAGAAATATTGTTTCCTTGTGATCAAGTGGAAGAC
The DNA here is from genome assembly GCA_000404065.3 of Pinus taeda. Taxonomy (NCBI): domain Eukaryota; kingdom Viridiplantae; phylum Streptophyta; class Pinopsida; order Pinales; family Pinaceae; genus Pinus; species Pinus taeda. The sequence goes on from APFE030663482.1 coordinate 169,664, forward strand.
ATCTTCACAATATCATGATTTTCTTCAATGGAATTACTCTAGAGAGATGATCAATCAAGATATGATAGTCCATGTGTGACTCATCAAGGGTTTCATAGGGCTCTTCATAGATAGCTTATGCAAGAATAGTCAAGAATCACAAGCTCCCCCTAACAGTATGCATGGTCTCCTTTTTGCCAAAATTTCAACATGAAAACTTGGAATATATACACCAAAGATGTACTTGTCAGATCAACAACATGGGTTGATACCTTGAGTGTCCAAGAAATTTTCTGATCCAATTTTCTTCCTTCTCCATACTTATGTAACTTCCATTTCATGCTTGGTAGTCATGGCTTTAGCTTGTTTAGGAACCAAAGTCAAGTTATAATCACAAGCCATATGTCCAATGTTATGGCATTTGAGGAAATCCATTTTGTTCATCAATGAGGAAACATGAATTCTTCTTGAAAAGTTGCTTCTAGAAAGTTGATGTGAACCATTATATTTGTTCTTGTGGTATGCCCTATAATCCTTTGCCATGTGCCCAAAATTTTTACAATAATAGAAATAACCAAAAAATATACTTTGGTACGTGGAGGATGGTGATTGCCTTGATGTACTTCTAAATTCATTCTGTCTTGGGATACTTTGATCAAAATTATTGCCTCTTGAATTTTTGACACCATCTACATATCTTCTTGGAGTAGAGTTTCTTCCAATGTCATCTTGACTCTTCTCCTTGCTTTTTCTAGAATTGGGGGAATCACTATTTATTCGAAGCTTCTCCACATCCTTGTTGTTTGAATCATTACTATTTGAGGGTTCACTTGCATAACCAAGACCTGATTTATTAAGAGGAGATCTTTGATGACTTAGGATGTCATCTAGGTTTTGAGAGCTCTTTAGAATCTTGTTCAAATGAACAACTTATTTCTTTAGGAGATCAATTTCTTCTTTCATCATATTTCATTCCTCATCTTTATTTGCTAGATGGTTCTCCATTTCTTCTTTCATCTTGGTTGCTTCACATGATTGGGCCTTAAGTTAGGTGATTTTTATTTGAATTCGATGATGTATTCATCCTTTTCTTCTAGTTGGCATGTCATGACATTTGTTTCTTTTTCTGCTTCATTGACTTGTCCTTCTAGGAGGGTCAAAACTTCCATAACCTTTTTCAGCTCCTTGTGCTTGTTTCTTTGCTTCTTCTAGTTGAGATTTAAGGGAGAAGACCTCTTCCTTGTATTGACAAATTTTTTCTTCAAGTTTGTTCAAGTCCTCGTGTCTTTGTTCAAGATGTCTTGACAAAGTGTCTTCCCTTTTCTTTGCTCTATCCAATTGATTTGTCACTCGATATGACTTTTTCATGATGCCTTCTCTTGTTTTGATGAAATTCCTCCTTAAACTTGGTGAGCTCTTTTCTTGTACTTGAATCTTGAAAATGTAAACTTCCTTCCCTGTCTTTTCAAGATCATCGTCACCATCTTGTGCTTTCTTCTTGAGTTCCTCATTTTCTTTTTTCAAACCAATTATCTCTTCTAGGGCAACTACAAGTTTTACCTTGAGACCTTCTTTGAGATCTTCTTCATTTTCTTCATCTTCAAGGTCCTCCTTGGTATTGATGTCTTCACTCTCGTTTTCATCTTCCTTTATGGGTTCTCGATTTCCTTCTTGATTTCCGTCATCTTCTTGACTATAGTTTATGGTCAATGCTCCCTTTGAGTGAAGATTTTGAAGTTTTCCCCACATATCTTTTGCATAATAACATTTTTCCACTTTGGTCTTGATAGGATTTGGTAGCCAACTTAAGATTTCCTTTATTTCTCTTGCGTTATATTCCTTGGATTCTTCTTTCATCGTGCTTTCAATAATCATGATTCCTGAACTTAAAAACCTTGAGCCATTAAGAAATTCTTCATTCTTGCCTTCCATATTTCAAAGTTTCCTTTGAATAATGGAGCTTTCCCAATTTCATTATCTTCTATTTTCACGGTTGAAGAAGTAACATCTTTAGAAACATTAGAGGCTTTCTTCCTTGGCTTTTCCATTTTTGTTCTAAGGATCTACCTTCAAGTTTTTAGGCTTTGAGTGAAAGTATTGGCTCTGATACCAATGGTTGGAAATATTGAGAGGGAGGTGAATCAATATTTATTTTACAATTATTGTTTTACCTGTTTTTAGATCACTTATAACCAAAACAAAATCAACAATATAGAATAAATTTATTTATTAATCAGAAATAACGAGGACTTCAATCCTCTTCTTTAGAATAAATAGGTACAATACTGCTTAGGGCTCCAACCTTAGATGACGAAACCAATCTCCAATCCACCAGGATTCAACCTATACTTTCCAAGCACCGAATTGGACTTCATGAGGCCTCAACCTCTAGGGATCCAATCCTATCTTCCAAGGCCCCAACATTGTCTCTATGAGGCACCGACCTCTAGGGCTCCAACCCTCTCACTGGTACAATTTCCAACCTGATGTTCTTAAGGACTCCTACCCTCTAGGGCTCCAACCCAATTCTTCATATCTTCAATATGAATTCAATGGTTCTTCAAGGCTCCAATATCTTCTGCAACCAACCCTGACAATATCTTCACCTTCAACAATGCTATCAATCGATCTCCAAAGAACTTATCTCCTTAATAACAAATTTATCTTCTTAGAACGTGTCTCCACAACTCTTCATGTCACCAAAAGAAAATCTTCAAGGTTACATTATGAGGGCTTCATCATGATCTCTAAGGATGCCTTCACGATTAACTTCTTCAAGTCTTTCAAGAATCTACTCAAGTTATGTCTACTTCCTTCAAGTATACACAACAATGTCTTTGAGTCTATTACCAAGGTCCGTCCACTTCAAGTCTGCTTCAAAGATAATCAAGTGTGCTTCCAAAAATACTTCTTCAAGATATTTCAAGGATAAAGAGGTTTGCAAGGATCACTTCACTTTTTCTCCAAATCTAGTATTAATATTCCATAGAATTATTTAAGTGTTGGACTAAAATATGATTCAAATATGGCTTTAATAGATCCTCCAAAAAGGTTCCCAAAATCTTCTTTAAAGTTACTCCAATGTCTAGTTCTATGTTTTCTTCAAGAAATTTCAAGTCTACTTAAAAGGGCGGCCCAAGAGTACCTCAAAAGGAAACTCCAAGATGTCTCCAATGGATTCTCAAGATTCCAAAAACAAAATTAATGATACTTCAACAATATTGTTTAGTCTTGCTTCAGATTGTCCTCAACAAAAAGGTTTTCCAACAGATATTCAACAAGTCCTCCAACAAGTGCTTGAGAAAGTGATAATAGGTTTGACATCCAAGCCCAATGTCTTTTGTTCACTGCTCAAAAAGGTAAATGTCCACAATTTAATGCTTAATGCTAGCAAATTCAATCCAAATCCAAAATCATGACTCAAATATGGGCCAGATCCACACTATTCAATAAACCAATAGTATGTATGCAAACATGTTGTTCTAGATGCTTCTTCGGGTTCAAAACCACTTCTCAGGATATAGGTCGATAATAACAGGTTCTAAAATATTCAAATTTAAAAAAATCGGTCTGTTAGATATCCAACAACCAATACTATCTCAACGATGTCAAGCTTCTCATCCTTGCGTTAAATTCACGCGATGTCAATTTATACTCTGCATTGTGCATTCACTTAGATCCTTTGTATTCACAGGTCCGAGATTTCTTTGATAAATTTGAAAGTGAATTATATTAGATGCATAGTTCTTCCAGGCTAAAAAGGGTTCTTCTTACAATAGCATTAAGTTCATGATTTGTTCACGAGTTCTCCTTCAAATCTCTGCCTTCTTAATTTCACAAGTTGTGAACTTCTCTTTATTTCTTCTTCTATTAATTTTTGATCGAATCTATATAAGAAAGAAGAATAAATAAATTATTTTAACATCCACAAGGCTAAACATAGCCTATGGGACAAATTTCTTCTTCATTTTCTTGATGTGTTTGACCCTTTTTCTATGAAGCTTCAAAATAAATTCTCCCAGCTACTTAACAAACCCCTCGCTAAATAGATTATCCCAAGAGCTACCTGACAGCATATCTGCATAACTTTCTTTGTTGTCTTTGAAGGCCTCACATTCTAAAATGAAATGTTTTTCAGTTTCCACTTTTCTGGAAGAACAAAAAATGCATACTCTTTCCTCCCACACTTCCTTTGGCCTTTTCCAACGCCCTGTTTTACAACGGAGTTGATGAGAATTAGTCCTTAACTGAGCAATAAGAATTTTGGCTCTCCAAGAGATATTAGCCTCTATGTATGTTTTTGAACACTTCAATATAGTAATTTCTCTTTCTTCCTAGCTCCTTATCCCAAGTACGCTTGTGGAACTTTTCCATAACAAAAGCTTTTATCTCTTTGTTGTTTATGGGACACACGTTCAAGCAAATACCCCATTTACTAAACCATTTTTTATTTTGTTACATCCAAGTTTTTTGCTCTTGCATAATCTATCATTAAAGACAAACTTAGGCCATCTACGCTCTTCCATTTGCATAGTTTTTTTTAAATACCTTATGGCTCGCACCATAACAATTGCTTCAATAGGAGCAATCCATGTTTCACTTAACAAGATAGCATAAGGCACTGCACTTTTAATCTTTAAATTTGTTTGTAATCAAACGCTTCTGAATTTTCTCAATTTGTCTCCATTGCATGTCGGATGTACTGTTAGTCCATAGTTCACAACCATAGAGAATCAACGGAATCACTAGAAGCCCAAAAATATTTTGAGTGGTTTACCAATCCCATAACTCTGCCACTCTACACCTATTTTGAAAAGCATAAAATGCTTTCCAACCCCCCAAAGTTCTTTTCTTTCTATAACCATTCCAGCTTAGATTTTTGTTGAAGTCAATTCCGAGGTATTTTTAATCCACAACTTCTTCCAGAATGTTGCCTTCAAAGTAGAACTAATTTTGGTTATGTTTTCTTTTCTTAGAGAAAACCACTACTTTCATTTTTGTTGATATTGACTTGCATCCCCACACTTCTACAAAAATGCTCAAGGGATAGTAAGTTCTCTTACAAACCAAGAGTTGATTTAGCAATTAGAATAAGGTCATCTACATACAAAAGAAGACTTATAACAAAATTTCCCAAATAGATACCATCATCCCCTTGCGAATTTAACCACTCCTCAAGATTGTCGATATATAAACCCAAAAGGGTGGGAGGCAGTGGGCAACCTTTCTTGACCCCGATATCGCTTCTTAAACTTTCAGAAATGCCTGCTGAAGTTCTAATTTTGAATTTCACCTCTTCATACAACTTATGCACAACTGCTCTCAAATGTTTAGGAACCCCGAGTTCCTCCATTTTGTGCCAAAGCTTATCCCTAGGAACTGAGTCAAACGCTTTTCTGAAATCAACAAAGCAACAAAAGACTTCTTCCTTTTTCTCCGAAACTTTTTCAATGATGTGCCTTAAAGTTATACAATGATCAATTGTGGAATGTTTAGGTCTAAAACATGCTTTCTCTTTAGCACACTTATCTCTTTCTTCTACCCATTTGCTAATTTGTTTTCTAGCATGCTTCCAAATAGCTTTGAAAACAAAGGGTTTATCATGATGGTCCTATAATTGGAGGGATTAGTTATGTCACCGCTCTTGAGAAGAGGCATTGCCAGAGTAGTTGTCCAATATGTGGGGAGCCCTTGTTGTATGATGTTGTTGAAGATTTTTGTAATGTGAGGTGCAAGAATATTTGAGCCCCACTTTAGATATTTTGCTTGGAGTTCAGCTAAGTCTTTTTCTTTTCCAACACCCAACTTCTTGATACCCATCTCTACCTCTTGTATCGTGAAGAGTTCAGTATCAGTGTTGACCAAGGGGGGAGGGTCAACCTTGGGAACCTGCTCATAGAGTTGTCTTGCAGAGTCAAACCATTTAGAAATTGTAATTTTATTTCCAATTTGTATCTTTCTCGGTTGGAGCTCCTTCCAAAATAATTTGGGATTATTTTTCCCAAGGAAGATTAGTTCTTCCCTCCTTGAAACCATGTAATCAACCTTTTTCTTGCTTAATAACTGCTTGTAATATTTGAGCTTTATGTTATCCTTGTTTGACTCTTTCCACATTCCCCTTGCCTTTTTGCATTCCTCATCAAACCAAACATTAACCGGAAAGCAATTTTTTTTAGACTTCTAAATTTTTTCTCTTTTTCACATTGCAAGTGCTCATTGAATTAAATGTGTTAATTCATGACTATGAAGGCTGTGAATTGTAATTTTCTCCTTCTCGAAGAGCCTTTCTAGTGTCATTTCGAAGGTATTACAATTTTCTGGGGTCAAAATAATTCTGCCCTGTGAGAGATTTTGTTGGACATGTTGAATTTTTTACTCTAATTGTTTCTTTCCAATCCAAGAGAAACATAAATAAATTGGCTTGTGATTTGATTTCAAATCCCACAACTGATCTCCAATCAAAACTTCCTCCATTTTCTCACACAAACCATGCGAGAAAATTACATAATCTACCACACTTGCTCCATTGTAACTATTGCAAGTGAAATTACCAGACTTTTCCCATCTAGTCAAGCCATTACAAATGACCAAATCAAAGGCCCTGCATAAAGTAAGCAATTGTTCACCAAAGAGATTGCAGCCCTTGTCCTCTGAAATTCTTTCCCACTGATGATTACTTTCTTCTGTAAGCCAAATAAGGTCACAATCATCTTTACAACAAAGAATACTAGCTTGCTCACTTTCAGTCCTAGCATTAGAATCACACACTATAAGGACTTCACCTAGTTGGAAATATGTTGCAATATCTGCTTTTAAGGCTGCAAATGGATCTTTATGGTCAAGCCCTCTACCTTTGTAGATTTTTGAAATTTGCGGTGCAAAATAACATGTTGCAATTCTGATGTATGAAATCTAGCTTGAGTCATTTCTATTAATACAATTTGAAGAGGGAACTGTCGCAAACAAAGGAGAAGTTGATATGTAGATTGAAGCCGATATATGAGGTGGAGCTAACATGTGAGTGGAAAGGATGATATCAGTTTATGTATTTTGATATAATAAATTCAATCTATGCATTTTGTGTAATTAATAATAAATTTGTTATGCTAAGGAGTTAAGGAATGGTGAGGAGATATGATTGGAAAAGGTCTTGAGGTGTTTTTTAAGATAATTATTTTATAAATAGTTTTTTTTTTGGGTTTCATAGATGAACTAAAATTTAGGACTCAGAACACGTGTTTCAATATGCATGTTTGGCATATGTAATTAAGGTTAGGTTATATATTTAGGATTTTTAGGACTTAACGTTAGGTTATATATTTGACATGTGTATTTAGGGATTTATAATATGGATAGAGTTTTAGGATTAATGCATTATTTGCTTCTAGATTAAGGCTTCTTCTTTATTCATTTAAGGCTTGACATTAATGGAATGGACCTATTAGGATTTCTTCTAGATTAAGGCTCCTTCCTTACTCATTTAAGGCTTGACATTAATGGAATGAAACTATTAGGATTTCTTCTAGATTAAGGATCCTTGTTTATTCATTTAAGGCTTGACATTAATGGAATGGACCTATTAGGATTAGGGCTTCCTTAGGACATCAAGAGCATCATTCAACAAGGCTAGGGAACCTAGGGTTTGTGAAAGGGCTTCATATATGCATACGTCATTAGGATTATGCCATCCATCTTCATGTAAAAACTAGGGTTTAGGTACTCATGCAATAACTAGGGTTCCTTCAAGTAGGATTTTCATCATCTTCAATGATGGTCCAACATATTGACATCAATGACAACTTAGACCAATAGAGGGAGCTGAGAGATTCCTATAAATCCTCGTTAAAGATAAGTACTTTCAAAGTTCATGTTATTTCTTTATGACACTACTCTTGTTTAGATTTATTATCTAAACTATTTTCATTCTTCCTGCATGAATATTTGAATGATTCTTTCACTAACTTCTTGGAGGAGGATGTGATCAAGAAAATCAAATCCCAAGGATCATCAAGATGTATAATCGTGCAAGAAATGTAAGATCTAAGATAGATCTAGTGCGGGAAAATGAAGGAACCTCTCTCATGTTTAGAGAAGAAAGATAGTCATGCCTCATCGTTGGGTACACTTTCATTATGTTTATTTATTTTGCTATTATTTCTCTTGCTCTTGTCCTAGGGTCAATAGGTACATAAGATGGATGGAAGGACCTAGTCCTTAATATCGCAATTAAGGAGGGTGAAAATACATCCCATTATTAGAGTGGTACTTGAAAGATGAGAAAGAAATTAGACCCTAAAGGAAGGATCCATGTCTCCCAGGTTGATTGAAGAGGCTTCTTGTTTAGAGGGAGTAGACTTCCATGTAACAATGACTTATTCAGAGATAATGAGAAGAGGAGAAGTAATATGTAGCTCATGTAAGGACCATTCTTAATGACAAATATGTTGTAGTTTCAAAATCTTTCACAATTTTAAGTCCAACAGTGATAATCAAGATGCTCTTAGAAGGAGAGGACTATAATAATATCCTATCACCTATTTCCAGAGGCATTATTGAATGTATATGAATTTGGCATCCTCCATGATGTAATTGAGGAAGAACAATACTTAGAGCTACCTTAGAGCTTTTAGGCACATGAAAAAGAGACTCATGATTGCAGATTGAATAAATTCCCATATGGAATCTAGAAAGTCCCCCAGACTTGGTAAGTTTGGATTGTTGGACATATGATGCAGACTCCAATATTCAAGGTTGAAGGTATGTATTTTATATTTGGCTTCTTATATACTAACAATTTATTCCTGACAAGATCATATCATCTTAGTATTCAATGCTAGAGGGAGCTGACCTTTGAGCACAAATTATCAATGTTGTTGGCATCGTGTAGATCATTTTCATGTATTAAAATCACTACCATAAGATAATTTTCATATTAGGGTCACTGTAATGTTAGGGTTATTTCCATACTAGGTTACAACCATATCAAAGGGAGTACTGCTATCAAGGGTATCATTTTCATCAACAATGATCATTAAGGTCATTTTCATCATGGTCAATGTCCATCAAGTATCATTATCTCTGGCATATGAACGAGTGCACTATCACATGAACACGATTAATGTCCAACTATCATTAAGAACCCTAACTGGTTTGATCATTTCCTTCATTGAATATATCACTATATTATATCATGCCACAATTGATGAAAATCTAAGAGAAGAAGAATCTGGTTGGGTTTTCCCCCTTGTGGAGTTCTTCCCTGGTCTCTGAAATAAATCCCAGTGTCTCTATTGTGCATGATTTCCTTATGTTGTTCTTTATCATTCCACTGCGTTGTTGATATTTATTGCTCTCTCTACATAATTGTTAATGACGATATGATGTTATGGGGTGAATTTAATGTGTAAATTATGGATGCTTTAGACATTGTAATTATCTACAGTAAAGAACAATCTAGCCCTAAAAATTAGAAATTGGTATCATTAGTTTGAATCAACAAGGGAGAATTAGCATGTACAAGAAAGAAGGTAGATTGGATATGGAGGTTGAGGAAATAATGACGTTGATAAAAGGAGTACCTAGGGAATGATATAATGGTGAAGAAATATTATTTAGTTTCATCATGCTAACTGGAGGGAACTACATCAACATGGCAGAGGTGAAGAAACTACAAAGTAGAATCTGGGATTGAGGAGGGAAGAGGACAACCAACATCAAGTTGATTGTGCAAGATTAACTTAATAAAGTAAGTGGCACATTGTAGAATCATGTATGGGATCCTAGCAAGCTGAATTCGGGGCTAAAGCAACAAAATAACCAAACATGTGGGTAGTAACAACACTTTGTTTGGGATCTTAGAGGTTTTAGCATATTGAAGACATTTGACTAGGAGTTCAAACTTTTTCCACCTAGGGAGTCTGATACACGAGCATCAACCCTTGACAGTATTTTTATTTTTTTTGTCTAAGACCCAAAAGGGGTCATGGGGTTTCCAAAGGGAATTTTATTTTCCCTCTACTGTAAATAAAAGTAGAATTAAGTTGTTTTAATGTAAATATAAGTGTCTTTATTCTAGAAGAGCCAAGAATAGTTGTGTTGTTTGGATATTATAGTGACTTGGCCTTATGACCAAATGGGAATTTTGTAAATAAAACATGTGTCTAAGTGAGGTGTGTGTTATTTTTGGATAGATGTACACATATTTGTAATTAGTTAGGATATTTTCCATCCTATGGGAAACTATAAAAGCTATGTATAGGTAGGTTAAAAGTTTTGGTCTGATCCAGTTCGAATTTCGAGAGAATCCTATGTGTGGGTGATGTTGTTGAAAGAGACGCAAAAAGAGTGCAAGGAGGAGCATAAAAGCTCTAAATATTTGTATAAGGATATCATCCCCTATGAATAATTATTGTTCTGCAAAATAATTTGGAATTTATTGTGTGTTGCTATGAAGCACTCTGTGTTCTCTATGTCTGAATTATATACCCTGAGTGATAAGCATCATTTATTTCTGTGACGATCATTGGTATTCAACGTGTATACATATATATGTGCTTGTGCAGAAGGGTGAGTGCCTCAATTTTTTGTTGATAGGTTTGTGCACTAACTTCGACTTCACTCTAAAGTCCATGTGTGGAGTACAAATTTAGGAGAGTGCATGAGGGATAAGTTTCGAGAGTTAGAGTTTACAACTCGAGGAAGAATTAGCTTGACTAAGAGTAGAAGAGCCCATCATCACAAATATATTAAGAAGGAAGAAGGAAAGGATTTAAGCTTTAGAAATAATTCTAAGGAAAGTAAGTGGTACCACGCGAAAGGTCACTAAAGAAGCAGTGAATTTTGTTGAAGTTGTGAAAATTGTGAAGTCCCAACATGAGTACATTAACACTGACAAATAATACTTAATCATTAAAAAAAAGGTTTTGTGAAACCTGCCAAAATTACTGAAGGCATGTAAGGAAATATCGAGTCTGGACAAAGCTAATTCGAAGCACAGTGAAGTGGGATGGAAAGTCGACTCTGTTCTGACCTCTGACCATAACGATATCTTGACCCCCGAACTTGATGGAACCTAGTTTAACTAGTCGGCTAGGAAATAATTTGGCCATTTATGCTCATTTGTGATCGAGGTGTTTCAAGGGAGAGCCAACCTTCGACCTTGAGTCAGGGCTCGACCCCAACCTGCTCCAGAGGGACCATGAAAATATAACCTTCGGGTGGGTTTTTTTTTATAAAGAAGTTTTTTTTTAAAGAAAGTGATGAGGGAACAAGGATCAAACTTAAAGGAAAATCATGCCAACATTTATAAAGGAAGGGTTTCGATTAAATAAAGGAAAATAAAAGGTGTTCCACGACCTGTAGAAATTAGAGAGAAAATTTGGATGTGTGGACTTTGAAGGGGATTGATCAAATATTTTTCGGTTGATTTGGGGTTCGACGAAAGATAAGATTTAGCTGCTTCTAATGTGTCATTTAAGAAATCTATCCTTTTGACATGGCAATTCGATGATGCACACTTTCAAACCAAAATTTAACAAGGTTTTCAATAAATCATTTTTTTTATGTTATTCTAATATGTTGTCTCTATCTGTGCAAATATGGTGAATGCAAGGTCCTCTGAATTTCTCAATTTCATATTTCACAACCAAATTGGGAATCTCTAGAGTTTTCAAACCCTATGACGCATCAAAACACTCAGGTACTCCATTGTAAATTTTATCAACTCTTTATGTAATTTTTTTTCCATTGTTTGAAATTTTATATCCTTAAAATCTCCATTCTTTGAGTTATACATTGTTTTAAACATTTTCTTGACATATCTCTACTGTGTTCAGTTGCCTTGCGAAGTGATGCCTTTTTCCCTATAACTTTCTCTTTGTTATGAAACCAACTCATAAAATATAAGAAGAGATAGATCAACAACTTCAAAATAAGCCTCTTCCAAGGGGAAACCTCCTTTACATTACACAAATGAACAATAATTCCATGATACAAATGACAATACCTCCTTTCTATATCTAAGAGTCTAAGGGGTCACAATATAATCATAGCCGACATAATAATTATAATGTAAGGACACAACAATAAAAATAGTGGGCTTCTATGGGACACAATAATAACAATATGGGGACTGCATAGGCACAACAATACAATAAGGGGGTTGCACTAATAACAATAAGGGGCTACACTAGTAGTATAGGGACCTAACATGCCCATTTCCTTCAAAAAAATGTTGTCCTCAATGCTTGAGTAGTTATGGATGCTTTTGTATAAAATTCTCATGCTCCCATGTAGAATCTTCAACGGTTAAGTTCTTCCACTTGATGATATACTCTGAAATTGATTGATTTTGTAGCTTTTAGGTTCTTATTTTCGTGACTGCTTCAGGTTCTAATACGATTTTTCCTTCCTCACCCAGTTCTGGAAATATTGTTTGAAATGGGAGCTTGTCACCTATAATCTTCTTTAAGCATGAAACATGGAAAATTGGGTGCACTTGGGAAGATGCATGAAGCTCCAATTTGTATTTCATAGTACCAATCTTTTGCAACGCCTTGTAAGGACCATAGTACTTTGGTGATAATTTATCATTCTTCTTAGCTTGCTTGAGGGACATTTGTTTGTATGGTTGTAGTCGTAAAAATACAGAGCCTACGTCAAAAATTATTTCGTTGTGATGTTGATATTCTTGTTGTTTCATTTGATTATGCACCAAAGTGAGGTTATCCTTTAAAAGTTGGAGAACTTTTTGTTGATACTCGATGTGGTATTTCACTATTTAAACCTTTTTCTTCTTGATATGTCCTTATATCTTGAGAGTGTGAGGAGTGTTAATTGTTGCCAATGCATTACAAGATATGGTTGAATTCATTTCTTCTTTCTCTGGGGTTGGTTTTCGGGTGTAAATCCTCTTCTTTTGATGTTTCTTGATCATTTTCTTCCTCCTCTTCACAATCTATGTAAAATAATTTCTTCTCAACACACTTATGACCTTTAGTGTATTTTCTATCACAACTATAACAAAGCCCTTTTGCTCTTTTTCTTCCAATTGTTGTGGTGTCACCCTTGTAGGTTGTGGGAGGCTAGGAGAAACAACACTTCCATATTTATAGTTATGAGTGGTTGGATTCCTTGTTTCCATATTTTTTCATTCAATTTTTCTTGCCAACCTGATTTCCTTCTCTAATGAATCAAGTTCCCAAAGGTGAACCTCATGTCGTATGTTATCCTTTAAATTCCCTATGAAGACTTCAATCCTATGCTCCTCTAGAATATCATTTACCCTTATATTCAATTTTTAGAAGTCTTCAATGTGCTCTACCATTGAACTCTTTTGTTTGACATTTATCAATTGGCTAAAGAAGGTGTTTCTCTTTGTATCCTCCTAATGTGCTATCATTTCCTCTGTGAAAATTGACCACGTGACAAGTGGTTTACGAGAACAAAGCCCTCTACACCATATAAATTGATTCGGTTATAAATATAAATATGAAATACTATTAGGCCCCTATTCTACTAGTGTAACCCCTTATTGTTATTAGTACAACCCCCTTATTATATTGTTGTACCCATGAAGTCTCCATATTGTTACTATTGTGCCCCATAGAAGCCCACTATTATTATTATTGTGCCCTTACATTATTATTGTTATGTCAGCTCTAATTATATTATGACCCCTTAGACTCTTATATATAGAAAGGAGGTCTTGCATTTGTATCAATCCAAGAATGGTTCATATTGTGTAATGTAAAGAGGTTTCCCCAATCGAGAGAGGCTTATCTAAAGGCGTTGATCTATCTTTTCTATCTTTTTGGAAGCTGGTTTATACTTTGGTATCAGAGCTTTGGATTCTAGGGTTTCACTGCTCCAAACAGGTCATCATGGAATTTTCGCTATAATTTTTTTTGCGATGTTTCAGAAGCTAAAAGAAAAGAACCCATTTGGGCCGAAATTGTTCTGAACTTCAGGTCTAAATTTCAGATCTTGTATCACTATATTTGTGGAGATATGAGTTGAGGAAGTTGGCATTTTTGCAGACTCTCGAATTACATTACAAATAGGTGACCTAGGGAAAATCGTCATAACTTTTGTTTTGAGCATCATACTGAAATTTCATAAGAATTTATAGAAAGAAGATGGATTATACTTTCCCGTATATTTTTTTCAGATCCAAAGGTCAAAACAATGATACGTGGCGCTTCATACAAGTTTGATCTTCTGAAAAGGTATATAATCAGGTCACCTTGGGAGATTATGCATAACAATTTCTTGGGGAATCTAAATTTGTTTAGACTGGTGGCATTGGAAAGAGGACACAGAGAGATACCACAGGAACAAATTTCAAAACTTGGAGATCTAAAATTATAGAGTTACAATCATTTCAAAATCGAGCTCCTAAAATCAAGCGAAGGCGATAGGCGATATGAGGAAGTTTGATGGCAAGGATCCGGTAAATTGGATACTACAGATGGAGCACTATTTTGATCTACATGGTGGACCACTGTTACAAAATGTATGTATTGCATCTTCATATTTAGAACCAGATCAATTTTTATGGTATAAAGGGCTTTGTTCTCGTAAACAAATTGTTACGTGGTCAATTTTCACGGAGGAAATGATTGCACATTATGAGGATACAAAGAGCAACACCTTCTTTAGAGCAACACCACAAAAATTGGAAGAAAAAGAGCAAAAGGGCTTTGTTACAAAGTTGAAAGCAAAATTATGGAAACAAGGAAGTCTACCCGTCACAACCATAAAGATGGAAGTGTTGTTTCTCCTAGCCTTCCACAACCTACAAGGGTTACACCACAACAATTGGAAGAAAAAAGCGAAAAAGGGCTTTGTTACAATTGTGATA
>APFE030663482.1:184550-209669 GCA_000404065.3 Pinus taeda
AAACTATCAAGATAGAAGGACATATCAAGAAGAAAAATGTTCAAGAAGTGAAAGATCACATCGAGCATCAAGAAATGAATCTGACCATATCTTGTAATGCATTGGAAGAAATTACCACTCCTCAAACTCTCAACATAGAAGGACATAACAAGAAGAAAAATATTCAAGCAGTGAAAGATCACATCAAGCATCAACGACAAGTTCTCCGACTTCTAAAGGATAACGTCACTTTGGTACAGAATCGAATGAAACAACAGGCAGATCAACATCACAGTGAAAGAAGTTTTGATGTAGGTGATTGGGTATTTTTACGGCTACATCTCAAGCAAGATATTTATGAGAAGGAAATGTTGGATATACTACATGCACTTAAGAAATGGTGACCCTACCTAATGGGAAGACACTTCAAGGTAAAATAGATAATGATAGTCTTAAATACTTTTTAGAACAAATATTATCTTTAGAAGAGCAACAAAAATGGGTCACAAATATGTTGGGTTACGACTTTGAAATCATCTACAAAAAAGGGAAGCAAAATGTTGTTGCAGATGTACTCTCAAGAAAGGATGAGGATGTGCAAGCATTATTTTGTGTTATTTCTATTATCCAACCATATTGGATAAACAAAGCAAAGGATGACTGGAAGAAGGACGAAGAAGTGTGGCCACTCATTCAAAAGTTGCAGAAGATCCTAGTTCAAACAATATTGCTAGAACTTGACGAGGAAGGAAAAATCATTTTGGAACCTGGAGCAATCATAGAAACAAGAAACCGACAGCTATGAGATCGATCAATTTCAGAGTATCTCATCAAGTGAAAGAATTTACCCACTGAAGATTCCACATGGGAGGAAAAGAATTTTATACATAAGCATCAAGAACTACTCAAGGGGCATGTTAGGTCCCTATACTACTAGTGTAACCCCTTATTGTTATTAGTACAACCCCCTTATTATATTGTTGTGCCCATGTAGTCCCATATTGTTATTATTATGCCCCATAGAATCTCACTATTGTTATTATTTTTCCCTTACAATATTATTGTTATGTCAGCTCTGATTATATTATGACCCCTTAGACTCCTATATATAGAAAGGAGGTCTTGTAATTTGTATCATCTAAGAATTGTTCATTTGTGTAATGTAAAGGAGGTTTCCCCCTCGAAGAGGCTTATTTCTAAGTCATATATCTATCTTTTCCATCTTTTTGTGAGTTGGTTCCATAACAAATTTATTACTTTGTCGACTTCACATTTCAATTTATTCATTCTTGCTAAATCAAGACCATAAGATTTGATTCCCCTATCACATAGTCTAACTAATAGAAAAAATGATCCTTTTCTTGGAACTTTTCATAACAAATACGTAAATTTTGTGTGTTTTACACTTCATGTAGATCAAAATATTGCTCCATTTGTAGTATCCAAGTTACCAGATATTTTCTATCAAACTTCCTCATTTCTACCTTTTTGTCATTAAGAAGCCTTTTTTGCAGCAATTTTGTCCAACCTTCCTTCAAACCTTCCCTGTCTTTCTTCAAATATTCCATGTTTCCTTTTGATTTTGATTCTATACCATTGATCTTAGCTTCCATGCCATAGATAAAATCATTTATTTTAGCTTCGATCACATTCTTCAAATCATCCATCCAATTTTGCTTACTAGGTGTTTCTATTTTCTTGCTTCGATTCATTCTTTTTTCTTTCTTTTAGGATCTCAATATTGAAACGATTGTAACTATGTAATTTTGGATCTCTAAGTTCTTAAATTTCATCATGTGGTATTCCTTTGATTCCTCTTTCCAACCCCATAAGTTTTATCCAGATTGGATTCTCCAAGAAAGAGTTATACCAGATCTCCCACGATGACTTGATTATAGACTAGTTCAGTAGAGTGAATTTGTACGCATTGTCACATGTCAATGTTTTGATCTCTAGCCCTGAAAGAAATACACTACAAACTAAATTCCATCCTCTTTTTCTCACTTTTTACGAAATTTCAATCTGATGCTTAGAAGAAAGTTATGACGATTTTACTTAAGTCACCTAATTGAGACAGAATTCGGGAGCCTGCAAAAACCCTAAATTCCTTGGATCATATCTCCGAAAATATAGCGATACAAGATCTTAAATTCTTGCAAAATTTTCATCGAGATTTTGGCTCAAATTTGTTTTAATTCAGCTTCTAAATAATCATAGAAAAAATTTATAGTGAAAATTCCATGATGACTTGTTTGAAGCAGTGAAACCCTAGGATCCAAAGCTCTGATACCAAATGTTATGCAACCATATCACAAAATATAAAACGAGATAGATCAACGACCTCAAAATAATCCTCTTCGAGGGGGAGACCACCTTTACCTTACACAAATGAACAATTCTTCCATGATACTACTGGGCTTCTATGGGGAAAAATAATAACAATACTGGGCTTCTATGGGGAAAAAATAACAATATGGGGACTACATGGGCACAACAATACAACAAGGGGGTTGCAATAATAACAATAAGGGTCTACACTAGTAGTAAAGGGACCTAACACTCTTGATGAGGGTTCGTACTTCAGGTAACTAATCTCTTCAGCCCAAGCGGTTCTTGTTTAGTAAAACCCTCAAGGTTTCACTTGTACATTTTCTTGTAATTTTAAGTAAAGTGAAAATCTATAGTTTTCTTTAGGTCACGACACACCCTAGCATAATGTGTGGTCTCGATTAGGACCAAGATTAGAGTCATATTCTCATGGCTAATTCTTCAACTAGATCAAAGAATAAAGAGTTTAGACTTTGTTGAAAGGTATCATTATCATTGCAAGGGTTTATCTTATCCTCTTATAAGTTATTATTATTATTATTTAAATTCTTGGAGAATTTATCTATGTTGGGAATCAGGAATTACTAAGATGGGGGTTAAATCAATAATTAACATTTTTTTATTTCTTTTATGTTTCTCACTTAAATTTTTAATTGAAATCAATCAAACAACATATGATAGACCACCATTGACATACATTTGAACACAATTATTTACATGGAAACTCTTTTGGGAGAAAAACCACCCAAGACTATTTTGTATTATGATGATAATCAAGGCACCAACTATGATTCCATCATATGTTTGTGAGAACCTACTCATAGGAGGCACCAACCCCCTTCAAATTAGCAAGCTCAAATTTCCCAGAGGCTCCAACATCTTATAAATGTAGGCCCCAACCTACTTAAGCCAAGTGTTATACTTTTCATACAATTTTCAAATTGAGAACAATGACCTACCTCAGTATTACAAAATTAAATGTTGACTGTGATCTATTGTCTCTCTATATCTCCTTATCATTTTCTCTACGTACACACACTCAGTTGTCTTTGTCTCAGCTACTTTTGGTCTACTACACTCTCTATGCTTCACTTGACATATTCAATATCGGCTCACAACCATACATATTCTTCTGCACAACTTACTTTATTGTTCCACTTTGTTTTAGCTCATACACAACTCACTCAAATACATGACACTCACACACTACAATCTCTTCCCCACCAAGAATAATCTTACTATGACACTATATAAATAATTTCCTCCCACTTTGTCACATAGGTTGAGAACCACATTAAATGAGCCAGAGCTTGCAAGAAAGTAAACAATGGAGCATGAAATATATAATCATAATTATTTAAAGTGTTTTCTTGCATGATACAATTTATCATTAAATTCTCATTATAGCTCCCCTTGCCAATTAAATGACCATAGTACCTGATTAGAGTCTTTCAACAAAGATTTTATTTTTAATCTGAACTATCTAAAATATGTCCTCCATTGCCTTGTGTTTAAGATCAAAGAGAATTCATTACTGAAACAAATACGCTACACCAAACACATTAACTATGATCTATTGTATTCAAGCAATGTAGTTTGATTCCATGTTGTGTTTATTGTTCTGGCATCATATTCTGATCAATTGCTTAATTTAACAATTATAGTATATCACAGGTTCTTAGCAGTGTCTATAACTATATCTCCAAAATTGGTTAATTTCCAGATTCAACGAACGCCACCAAACATGCCATTTTGCACTACTTAATGGCTTGGCATCATACACCCAAGGGATTAGAAACAATGACCTAACCATTGAGTGCTTAAAAGTACAATTATGGGGTTAGGAGATCTCTTAGTGTGCAAATAGTTTGACTTCTCAATCGTTGATTGGCCAACTTATCATGCATTTTGTCTTTTCACATTGGGTCCCATATAGGTTGGGAAGGGTACCTCATATCGTCGAATTGCCTAAAGGGACCACTTGATGCATGATTCACCTCCAAAAATATGCTTCCATAACACCATTCACTAACCAAAAATATCTTAGCCACTTGTCTTATTCGAGTCTCACACAAGCCAGAGGTTAAGGATTAGTCCTTTGCACCCCTTTCAAAACCTTATGATGAGATGACCTCCCAACTGAATCAACCTACCAACTAGGCCAAAATCCTAACTTTCCCCACTAGTTCGACTTCTTCACAAATCTGACTAAGTCTAAAATTTCTTACAAAACACAAGGTCCATGTGGAACCTTGAAGCCTATAACTCTATTAAACTTTAATTGACCATAACTCCATCATCCTTTGGAGTTTTTCAAGATGCCTTATATTTTAGAAAGGTATCTCCAAGATATACACACTTGAGCACATCATAAGAGCAAATGAGTAGATCCCGTAAGGCAAAAGTGCCTTCAATATTGGTTCACCCAACCATTTTTAGCTTCCTCACTTAACCTGCTACTATGATGGTTCTATACTAAAAACTATAGCTACCAGAGGACTCCCCATAAAATTTAAATTTCTTGGTAAGCTCCATGGAACTTTCATCTTTGACATCAATGACAACATATTGCCCAATAATCTCCCCCTTTGGCATTGGTGGAAACACTTGCAAACATTGTTGTAATATTGGTGCCTTTAACAAATAGTAGCACTCACCTTGAAAAAATTTAGACTCTTATTCTTCTTGAAGACACTCCCCCTGAAATATCATACTTACAAATGTTCTTTAGCCATAGTGCCCCCTTTGGATGTTGTCATGTCACAAATTTTGGGCCACTACTCCCAACAATTAATCTCCCCCATTGACATCAATGCAAAATGGTAGCACATCTCCCCCTAAAACCAAGCCCAAATATGATTCCCTTCTCCTACATCCTACTTATTAAATTAATTTCCATCATAAGTAGTTGCAAACCATTACCTGATTTGAGCCATTTGTTTGTTAGAAATACTACTCTAAGTTTTTGCTGAGATATTCAAATGTCTCCTACGATAGGGGCTTTGTAAATATATATGAAAGTTGCTCATTAGTGGTCACATAATCAATATGAAAAATCCTAGCAACAACCTATTCTCTCAAGAAATGATATTGTTGTCATTGCGACGAACACCCTTAGTGCTAGACACTCTCCCACAACTTAGTGCACTTTTTTGTTACCGTCGACACTTCTATCTTAACTTGTATTCTAAGTGTCGCAAAGCTACATTTCAACTATTGCACACAGAAATAACTGTCACTTTGTTGTTGCTTCAAGGTATTCATGTGGATTTTGGGTATTGTGCTTTATTTAGCTTGTGTTGATGATTATCCAAGTGTAAGATCACCATTTCAAGACTTTTTTGCATGTCTTGTTCTCTCTTATCTCACTGATCCCACACATAGTTATTTTCGGAGATTTGTCTACCTTTGCAACTTGCTAACCTTTCTCCATCCTGGAACTGGGCACTACGCAGTCTTAAATTATATTAAATCATCCTCTCCCTCTTGGAAATATGAATTGCACATTCCTAGAGGATGGTCCCACGCAATTGTACATTGAGCAACCTCGAAGTTTAGACCATAAATTTAGCAGCTTATCCCTTTCAAATGCGCAACATATGATATATTCTACCCTGGATTTTGAATTGCTTAGTTATAATGGATACTGGAGCCTCCCTATGTCACTAAATTTCCCAACTGTGCAGTATCCTAAACCTCATATTTAGTTACTGCGCATTGCACAATTACAGTGTGTAACCTTGCCTCCTTGTCCCACTAACTTGCCCAAATGCACAATCCCTTCATCTAGTGAGCCTCCTACTATGCACTGCAAAGTTCTAGTGAACAATGGGTCACATATAGGTCATTGAAACCCTCAACTACACAATGCTTGGAGTTTTCCCCTTATTCATTGCACCTTGTGCAGTTATAGTGGCCAATCTTATCCCTCTTATGAAACCCCCTACTGTGCAGTACCTTTCCCTACCTTGCCTCCTACTTAGTACATATTTCATAGTTACAAAGGATATTTGGGTCATCCCTTAGCCTCTATGATTCTAAATTATGCAATCTTTTCCTCCTCTTCCTGGAACACTATTCATTGCACACCCTTAGTAAGCAATCCCATCACCTTGTCTCCTAGACTTCCCCACTATGCATGATCTTGACAAACATTCCCTAATTGCACATTGTGTAGTTTCAAAGGATGGTGTGTCCATCCCTAGGTCCCTATAGCTCTCAAATGCGCAATTCGTAGCTCCCTACTCTCAAAACCCTTACTTGTTTCCTCATCACAATAAACATCTTCCATGAGTAAGAAAAGGTAGAATAGGTGGTTTTTGTACTGATGTTTCCTTATCATGAGTGGACTTCATCTGCAGGTGCTATCATTGCAACATGGAAAGGTGATTCTCAGGGGATGTTATCAAAGAGAGGCTATAATAAGGCACTTGTGAAGAAGAAACAAAAGGAGGAACCATCATGAAGGACAAAGAAAGAATCTTGGACCAAGGCAAAGAGGTGGAAACTCATGCTGACTTGGAAGGTTTTGACACTTATCTAGACCTTTTGGAGGATGAAGATAAAGAATAAGAAACATAGATCATAAAGAAGTCAAAGTCATAGCAACAAGGAGAAGAACTTGGCGTTGATGAAATGAAGTATTATGTCACCATCGCCAAGTCATGGCTTCTCAAAGTGTCATTACAAGGTCCTATGTGTCAATGTATTTTTCCACATCATTTGTGGAATGTAATTATTGTATTTCAAAAAAATGTGTGGAAGACCAAGGGTCCCAAATGGAATGCGAAAAGCCACTAGAAAGTTTTAAAATCACATAGAAGGTTAAAGGTCACATAGGAATTTGAAAAGTCAAAGTAAGAGCTCAAGAGTCATGAGGGAGGTCAAGAGTCACATGGGAGGTGAAGATTCACCTCATCTGTTATAAATACACCCCTGTAGTTCAAGATAAGGGGCTTCAGGCTTTAGAATTTTCACCTTGGCTTCTCTAGTTTGGCATAGGAGAGAAGTTCTTTCTTTGGAGGAGCAAGTGGTGACTTAAAGTTCCACTATTGGGTCTAATATGGTACCATTGTAATCGTGTATATTGGGACTTTCACTTAATATATGAAGCTCTCAAAGTCGACGCACTTTCATGCATATGTTGTGAATTATTGTGAGACTATTCTTTCATTAAATTTTTATGGTGTATGTTTATGTTAACACATACTAATGAAAATGAACTATTTCATTTTCTTTGGAATGCATCTTATTGAATGTGTGTTGTTACTAGTTTTTATAATCGTTGTTATCTTGTGAACTAATTTTTAGGTTAATCAACGATTCTTTCATGCTCTTTTGTGTCTCTTTTTAGGACAGTACTATAGAAATTGCAAGAAATTTTCTATTGCTAATGAAATTGAACCGAATTCAAGAGACATAATTTTATTCTACTATTATTGTGGAAAGGAAAACACATGATAGAAACACATGCAACCATCAAAACACAAGGAACACGACGATTTTACAAAGGAACCAATGGGGAAAAGCCCCTCTGCTACTTTACATTAATTCAGATGAGAATATTTTTCAATTACAATGTCTTAGTTCAATCCTGAAGCACATCTTGCACTGCAATTCTGATCTCCTGCTCACTAACCTGTTCTGACCAACACTTAGCCTCAACTTTCCTCTTATTTCCTTGAGAAATCCTAGAGGAAGTTATCCCCTAAAAAATAGAAGAATTTCCTATTTCCTTGCACAAATCCTAAAGGAACTGACCAACTTCTCAATGCAAAAATATAGTGCACTCAACTAGTATACAATTGATAATTACAATGTGCCTTTTCCTCCACTCCAACTAGGAAATTCGAATTCCATGCATGGATGGGTATATTTTTAGCAAATTTATTAGTTAACTAAGGTATCACTGAGTTAACAACTATTATAACTACTCAACTTAACTCTTAATGACTCCACGAAAGACTAGAGATTAGTTAATTGAGTTTAACTAACAACAACTCCACTAGATTGCTAGATTTTAACATCAACCCATGCAAAACTCTACTTCTAGCCTACAAACTCAAATTTACTGATTTAGCTAGGAGACGAAGCCATGTCACTCCAGCTAACTGCAATCCAAGTCATCCTGCTGATGTGGAAAATTAAATTTATCCATTTGACTAAGGCACATGTCAAATGAATCCTTTTCTTGCTACATTTTAACAAGTATTATTACTTTTCTTCTATAGGCTCACTTTCTATTTCCCTTCTGCGAAAGTACCTTATATGTATTACAATTGTATGCCTAACAATGTTAACTTGCTTGTTTCAAATATTGTTTGCATAATCTCTTATGTTGATAATTGCAACTAAGGAAAATTCCTGAGAATAATGGCAGCCAACCATATTTCACAGTGTGAGGTCTAGTTGGGAGTTCATACTTGGGAGACCCTCTTGGTTGATGGACTTCCAACATTGTCAACAATTGGTGCTAGAAGGAGGGCCATATGACAAGCGAATTGTGTTGATTTTGTTTTGAATCTTATCTTGAATGGCTTGTTCCCAAATCATAATCCCAAGATGTTTCTCTAATAAAGAAAATCTTACACTCCCTGTGAAACTTATTTTCAACTTGTCCCTATTAAATTTTGATGGCGAGGGTGGAATACCCATAACTGAGCACACATATCAATTTCTTAAGTTTTGTGATCTTAATGAAGGGAATTATGAAGATATGGCTTGTAAATTATTCACCATCACCCTTGAAGGTTGACTTAAGTTATTGTTTCATAGCTTACCATTTGCTTTTATTCATTCATTTTAACAACTGTTCAAGTAGCTTCATCAATCTTTTGATGGGAATGCTTACTCAGATGTTTATAAAATAATTAATCGACTTAAAATGAAGTCTGATGAATCAATAGAGGATTTTTATAATATATTTCTTCACTTGTGTTATGAGTTTCCCTAAGAAGATATGGATTGGGATTTCTTCAAAGAGAAGTTTCAAAACTTGGCTCAATTGTCCTTGAAACAATACGAATTTTAATCCTTGGTTAATAGTGCTCTCCCAACTTTTATTAATCATGAGACACCTCCAATATTAGAGTAGAAACCTACTATTCCTTTTGTCCCTTGTCCTCCTCCTTTTTCATTGAATAACAAGGTCGTCCCTGGTATTATTATTGAAGTTGAGAAGTCTGAAAATTCGATTGTTGATCCATTCATCCCATGCTCATTTTATCTATTTGCGTGAGAAAACCTTGAATGTTATAATAAATCCATGGAGCCTAAGGTGAATATTGATCCCTTGATTCCTCAATATCACCAAAATTTTGAATCTGATACCATGGAAAGTAGTATTTCTTCAAGGGATACTTGTCAACCTCTATCATCTACATCTCATGACCCTTTGTACCTTGATTCTCTTGATCAATCAGTTCCACCAACTACTTCTTCAGATACTTTCAATTATTGATCTGTTGGTCCAAGTTTTGATCTAGTACAAGTTGGTCACATTACATGGGTAGAGGGATAGGGGTGTGAAGATCATTTTAATCCATCTTCTCTCTTTCAAAGTACTCCATGTCAAGATGTTATTCCTTCATTCTTGGTTGATTTAGAATCTAGTGACCTTAGCAAGAAATCAAATGAAACCGATATGCTTAATCAATCTAAATTTCTAGGAAGCCATCATTCTAATGACCATGACTCCATTAATATACATGGTGATGATTTCCTAGTTACATCAACCAATCTTTCTATTTGTCAAGAAAATATTCTCATGGGAACTTCTTCCTCAACTGACTATCTCTTGTGCTACATTGCTCATAATGAAGTAACTCATGATGAAAATATGCCATGTTTTTTTAATTCACAATCTAATGAGAGGATTTTAAATTGACATAAGGTGGTAAGGTCGCACATGATGAAGAAGTAAACAACCAAATAATTGAGCATCCATTTCATTCCTTACAATCTCTAGTCTCACATGAAGATAATTCTTTAGTTCAGGTTATCCACAAATTTGCTTTGATCTTTACATTCTCATAATCTTATGACTTGAGTAATCTTTTTGTTGAGGTAGAAAATTTTGATCTAACTAGTAATGTATATAATTGATATCTTGATAATAGTGATCTTGTTGCAGTAATTGGTAGTAGTTGTCCACATATAATTTGCGATTTGATTCAGCTCTTAAAATGTGATTTTTCAACTTTGAAAAGTTATGGGACTTATCAAGGAGTCGAGGCACTTCAAATCTCGTTGATGGTTATGTTAAGTTCTCACAATCCTGATGAGGTCCCCACACTAGGTTAGATCTAGTTTTTCTCACAAAATTCTTTTTGTTACATTGTTTCTGTTGAAATATGGCAACAAGAATATTCCAATTTAATTTGTCCTTGAATTAAATTGTGAATTAAAATCGAATTTAGTCTTAACAGCTACGTGGAAATAATTAATTTATTTATTTTAAATTAATTAGTTGGAGAAATTCAAGTTAGAAGTCTTTCTGAAGTCATGCAAGAGTGATCCCTTAAATTAAGGAGATAAGATTGAGTTATATTTGAGTTGTAGTTACTTAACTTAGTTTACTGAGTTAAGTCCAGTTAAATGAGTTCCAAATTGTTTGAGGAACTAATAGTGAGTTAACAGTCAGTTGATGCATTAATGCACTCAACTAGTGCTACTCCAATTAACTGAAGATTCCCTCTTCAAAAACTCATGCATGTATATTCTGAGAAAGATCCAGTTGAGATTAATGTTCAAGGACAGTGTTCTATCAGTTTCATGTGTTTTCTAATGGAGAAAACTCATGCATGCAATCAAGGTTTTATCCTTGAGGATTGCGCAGTTTTGGAGGAAGAGTTTTCCACTTGGTAAAAGAAAATCATCCACAAGGAACATCGCAAGGAAATAGGAGCTTGGAGAGCAGAGAGGAAGGCTAGAGAGAAGCCAAGATTTCCTATGAGCATCTGTGAGGATTGTATTGAGAGCTGGTTAGTTGTGAGAGCTAAGGCTTTGTATAATTCCTATGTATTTCCACCATGTATGATAATACAATAGTGTGGGGATTTAGCTAAGGCTTTCCCCAAAGTATTTTCATGAGTATTGTGCCATTGATTCTTCTTCTTCTGGTTATATTGTTCAGCTCGATCTTTAAGCTTCCACAAATTGATAATAGAAGTAGGTTATAGTATTCTGCTTTGATTTATATTGCATTATCGGGTTAACCTACATAGATTTTCTACATGGTATCAGAGCTATATTTGTAGAAATTTTCTACATGGTATTGGAGCTATGAATAGTATACTGAGAAGAGAATTTGAAGTTTGAAATCCGGGGTTACAGGTGCAAATCGAATTCATATCATACTTCAAGGTTGGCCAATGACGTTCTATGGCTTGAGACTCGAGAATGCCTTAGAAGGTAGCTCGAATTACATAACATGGAAAGATAGAATGGGGGTTGTATTAGAAGAAAATGTCTTGAAGGAATTCATTGATCAATAAATCCCAAAGCCATCTTCAAATAATGCACAAGAGTTGGTTGAGTGGAAGAAATGTGTGGCAAAAGCAAGAGGGATCATCCTTGAGGGAGTTGGAGACCATATTGTCTCGAGTCTCCATGGGAAGGATACTCCATTTTCAATGTGGAAGACATTGAAGGACCTCCACCAAAACAGTAGCGACCAGAGGAAATTGGAGCTCAAGAATAAGCTACAAAGAATCAAGATGGAGAAGGGTGATACTATTTCCACATATCTGAACAAGCTCACCACTTGCAGAGATGAGCTTGGCAGTGTGGGAATACCTACTACTGATGATGATATGATGAGCCTCACTCTCCTTGGCCTTGCAAAGAGTTGGAAGAGCTACCAGGATTCTGTGAATGGAAGGGAGAAACTGTCAGATTAGGAATGACCATGGTCAGATCTTATGTAGGAGGAGATCAGGAGGAGCACACGAGATGGTTCTTCATCCAAGTATGATGATGAAGAAAATATGGCCTTAGCAAGTATGGCAAGGAATGGTAAGGGGAAGGTTTCCCACTTCAAATCTAATTCTTCTCATGGAGGGAAGAGGGGTGACATGTCTAAAGTAAGATTCTTTAATTGTCACAAGATGGGACATTATGCAACTAATTTCCCATCGAAGAAGTCCAAGAAGGGATCCTAAGAAGGATCAGAAGGTGAGGCATTATCCTCTTAGTTCGAATTGGACTTTACCCTCATTGCATGCATGGTGTCATCGATGATGGGTTGTGTCTGGTATCTTGACAGTGGAGCCTCATTCCACATGACCAATGATAAAAATCTATTTAGTGCTTTGGAGGAGAAAGACCTCAAGATGCACATAGAGATGGGTGACGACGAAAGGTATAGTGTTTCAGGAGTGGGAACGGTTGCTTTTCAGAGGGAGCATGGATATCATCTCACCTTGACAGATGTGATGTATGTGCCTGGACTGAGGAAGAACTTGGTATCGATCATGATGTTGGAGGGCAAAGGCTACAATGTTCTCTTCAGTAAACGAAAGCCATTCCTAAGACAAATATCCATGGGTCAGACCAAGAGGATAGGGATTCGGGTGAAGAATATAATCCATAAACTAGAGATAGATGATTGTGCAGCTTTGAGTACGAAAGTAGAATTGGTGCAAAGCCAAGACATTGGCAAGTTGTGGCACAAGCGGTTGGGCCATTTGCATCATGGGGCTTTGAAGATAATGCAACAGCTATCTATAGGACTTCCCAAAGGTAAACTTGAGCAAGTTGACACATGAAAAGGTTGTACCTTGGGAAAGTACACCAAGTCTTCCTTTCATGATCGAGACAGTCAAGAAGAGGCTATCTTAGAGCGAGTTCACACTAATTTGTGTGGACCATTCTCGACGGCATCCACAACGAAGAAAAGGTATTATGTGATTTTCATTGATGACTATTCTTGTAAATGTTGGATTTATTTCATGCAGAAGAAGGACCAAACCTTCACAAAGTGTTTTGAGTTCAAAGATTTGGTCTAGAAAGATTCAGGGAAGAAGATCCAGGCCTTGAGAAGAGATAACGGTGGAGAATATGTCTCTCAAGAGTTTAAGGACTTCTGTGTAGTGGAAGGAATTAAACAAGAGTTAGTGCACCTCATAACCCACAACAGAATGGGGTGGCCGAGAGGAATAACAAAACTATTGTAGGGGCAGCATAAGCAATGATCCATGACCAATGCCTACCACTTCACTTGTGGGCTGAGGCATGCAACACAGTGGTCTATTTGCAGAATAGAAGCCCGCATCACATACTTGGGATGAAGACACCAAAGGAAGCTTTCTCCGATAAGAAACCAGATGTGGGTCACCTCAGGATCTTTGGCTCATTGGTATATTTCCGTGTGACAAAGGATGCACAGAAGAAGCTTAAGCCAACGACAAAGTTGGGGATATTTGTGGGGTACATTGATACACCTCACAACTATCGGGTGTACTTGCCTACCAGTTAGAGGACAGTGGTTCGCAGAGATCTCAAGTTTGATGAGCAGAAGGCCATGCGAGTTTCCCTTGAGAGGGAGCTCCAACTACAGGCTGTGGAGGAACTATCAGTTCCTAAGGAGGAGGAACTTCAGACTAATGCGGAGCAGCCGCATGCAAAGGTTCTAGGAGTGGGGACATCCACTCAAACAGAGTCTTCCAAAGATGGACGGAAGTGCACAAGAGAAACTGACAGATTGTTGGAGGATGCAAGAGAGAATGTGGGAGCACCATCTTCTCAATGCAGACAGAGGAGGTCACCTGAGAGGTACACTAGATACATGGCCCTTGCTGGGGAATGTGTTGAGACTAAGCCATCTTCCTTTGAGGAAGCAGTGTAACAACCGATTTGGGTTGATGCTATGGTGGAGGAGTATGAATCCATAGTTCGTAACAGTGTTTAGGACATGGTTCTGAGACTGGAGAACAAGTCAGTTGTGAGTTCCCGTTGGCTTTACAAGGTAAAGCAAGATGCTAATGGTAGTGTGGAGAAGTATAAGGCAAGATTTGTTGCCCATGGCTTTTCACAGGTCGAGAGGATCATGTTGCTACAATATATTTTGACAGAGAAGCAAGATGCTAACATTTTGACAAAGGCATTATCAAAGTGTAAATTCAAGTTCCATAGAGACAGGATCGGGGTGGTAGATAATCCCTTTCTTGTTGAGAGGGAGTGCTGAAATATGGCAACAAGAATATTCAAATTTAATTTGTCCTTGAATTAAATTGTGAATTAAAATCGAATTTAGTCTTAACAGCTACTTGGAAATAATTAATTAATTTATTTTAAATTAATTAGTTGGAGAAATTCAAGTTAGAAGTCTTTCTGAAGTCATGCAAGAGTTATCCATTAAATTAAGGAGATAAGATTGAGTTATATTTGAGTTATAATTAGTTAACTTAGTTTACTAAGTTAAGTCCAATTAAATTAGTTCCAAACTGTTTGAGGAACTAATAGTGAGTTAATAGTCAGTTGATGCATTAATGCACTCAACTAGTGTTACTCCAGTTAACTGAAAATTCCAACATCAGAAACTCATGCATGTCTATTCTGAGAAAGATCTAGTTGAGATTAATGTTCAAGGGCAGTGTACTATCAGTTTCATGTGTTTTCTCATGGAGAAAACTCATGCATGTAGTCAAGGATTTATCCTTGAGGATTGCATAGTTTTGGAGGAAGAGTTTTCCACTTGGTAAAAGAAAATAATCCACAAGGAAATAGGAGCTTGGAAGGCAGAGAGGAAGGCTGGAGAGAAGCCAAGATTGCCTGTGAGCATCTGTGAGGATTGTACTAAGATCTGGCTAGCTTTGAGAGCTAAGGCTTTGTATCATTCCTATGTATTTCCACCATGTATGATAATACAATAGTGTGGGTTTTTTAGCTAAGGCTTTCCCCTAAGTATTTTCATGTGTATTGTGCCATTGATTCTTCTTCTTCTTGTTATATTATTCAACTCGATCTTTAAGCTTCTGCAAATTGATAGTAGAAGTAGGTTATAGTACTCTGCTTTAATTTATATTGCATTATCTGGTTAACCTACAAAGATTTTCTACACGGTATCAGAGCTAGATTTGTAGAAATTTTCTACATGGTATTGGAGCTGTGAACTGTAGACTAAGAAGAAAATTTGAAGTTTGAAGTTTGGGGTTGTAGGTGCAAATCAAATTCATATCATACTTCAAGGTTGGCCAATGGTGTTCTATGGCTTGAGACTCAAGTATGCCTTCGAAGGTAGCTCGAATTACATAGCATGGAAATATAGAATGGAGGTTGTATTAGAAGACAATGGCTTGAAGGAATTCATCGATAAAAAAATCCCAAAGCCATCTTCAAATAATGCACAAGAGTTAGCTAGGTGGAAGAAGTGTGTAGCGAAGGCGAGACAGTTCATCCTTGAGGGAGTTCAAGACCATATTGTCTCGAGTCTCCATGGGAAGGATACTCCATTTTCAATGTGGAAGACATTGAAGGACCTCTACAAGAACAATAGCAACCAGAGGAAATTGGCGCTCAAGGATAAGCTTCGAAGAATCAAGATGGAGAAGGGCAATACTATTTCCACATATCTGAACATGCTCACCACCTACAGAGATGATCTTGGCAGTGTGGAAATAACAACTTCCGATGATGATATGGTGAGCCTCGCTCTTCTTGCTCTTCCAAAGAGTTGGAATAGTTACCATGACTTTGTGAATGGAAGGGAGAAGCTGCTTGATTGGGAATGACTTAGGTCAGATCTTATGCAAGAGGAGATCAGGAAGAGCACACGAGATGGTTCTTCATCCAAGAATGATGATGAAGAAAATTTGGCCTTAGCAAGTAAGGCAAGGAAAGGGAAGGGGAAGGCTTCCCATTTCAAATCAAATTATTCTCATGGAGGGAAGAAGGGTGACATGTCAAAAGTAAGATGCTTTAATTGCCACAAGATGGGACATTATGTCACTAATTTCCCATTGAAGAAGTCCAAGAAGGGATCCTCAGATGGATTGGAAGGTGAGGCATTAGCCTCTTAGTTTGTAATGGACTTTACCCTCATTGCATGCATGATGTCATCGATGATGGTTTGTGTCTGGTATCTTGACAGTGGAGCCTCATTCTACATGACTGGTGATAAAAATTTATTCAGTGCCTTGGAGGAGAAAGGCCTCAAGATGCACATAGAGATGGGTGACAACGGAAGGCATAGTGTTTCTGGAGTTGGCACGGTTGCTTTTCAGAGGGAGCATGGAGCTCCTCTCACCTTGACAGATGTGATGTATGTGCCTGGACTGAAGAAGAACTTGGTATCGGTCATAATGTTGGAGGACAAAGGCTACAATGTTGTCTTCAGTAAAGGAAACACATTCCTAAGACACATAGCCATGGGTCAGACCAAGAGGATAGGGATTCGGGTGAAGAATATAATCCATAAACTAGAGGTAGATGATTGTGCAACTTTGAGTACGAAAGCAGAATTGGTGCAAAGCCAAGACATTGGCGAGTTGTGGCACAGGTGGTTGGGCCATTTGTATCAAGGGGCTTTGAAGATAATGCAGCAGATATCTACAGGACTTCCTAAAGGTGAAATTGAGCAAGTTGACATATGAAAATGTTGTAACTTGGGAAAGTAGACCAAGTCTTCCTTTCATGATCGAGATAGTCGAGAAGAGGCTATCTTAGGACAAGTTCATACTAATTTGTGTGGACCATTCTCGACGACATCAACAATGAAGCAAAGGTATTGTGTGATTTTCGTTGATGACTATTCTCGTAAATGTTGGATTTATTTCATGTAGAATAAGGACCAAACCTCTACAAAGTTTTGTGAGTTCAAAGCTTTGGTTGAGAAAGAGTCAGGGAAGAATATCGAGGCCTTGAGAAGCGACAATGGTGGAGAATATGTCTTTCAAGAGTTTAAGGACTTCTGTGTATCGAAAGGAATTAAATGAGAGTTGGCAGCACCTCATAACCCACAGTAGAATGGGGTGGCCGAGAGGAAGAACAAAAATATTGTAGGAGCAACACGGGCAATGCTACATGACCAAGGCCTACCACTTCACTTGTGGGCTGAGGCATGGAAAACAACGGTCTATTTGCAGAATAGAAGCCCGCATCGCATACTTGGGATGAAGACACTAGAGGAAGCTTTCTCCAGTAAGAGACCAGATGTGGGTCACTTTAGGATCTTTGGCTTTTTAGTATATTTCCATGTGACATAGGATGCATGGAAGAAGATTGAGCCAACAACAGAGTTGGGGATATTTGTGGGGTACACTGATACACCTCACAACTATTGGGTGTACTTGCGTTCCAGTTGGAGGACAGTGGTTCGCAGAGATCTCAAGTTTGATGAGCAGAAGGACATGCGAGTTTCCCTTGAGAGGGAACTCCAACTACAGGATGTGGAGGAACTATTAGTTCCTAAGGAGGAGGAGCCTCAGACTGATGTGGAGCAGCCGCATGTAGAGGTTCCAGGAGTGGAGACATCCACTCAAGCAGAGTCTTCCAGAGATGGATGGAAGTGCACAAGAGAAGTTGACAAATTCTTGGAGGATGCAAGAGAGAATGTGGGAGCACCATCTTCTCAGTGCAGACAAAGGAGGTCACCTGATAGGTACACTAGATACATGGCCCTTGCTGGGGAATATGTTGAGACCGAGCCATCTTCCTTTGAGGAAGCAGTGCAGAAGCTGATTTGGGTTGATGATATGGTGGAGGAGTATGAATCCATAGTTCATAACAGTGTTTGGGACATGGTTCTGAGACCGAAGAACAAGTCAGTTGTGAGTTCTCGTTGGCTTTACAAGGTAAAGAAAGATGCCGATGGTAGTGTGGAGAAGCATAAGGCAAGATTTGTTGCTCGTGGCTTTTCACAGGTTGAGAGGATCATGTTGCTGTAGTATATTTCGACAGAGGAGCAATACGCTGACCTTTTGACAAAGGCATTGTCAAAGTGTATATTCGAGTTCCATAAAGACAGGATCGAGGTGGCAGATAATCCCTTTCTTGTTGAGAGGGAGTGTTGAAATATGGCAACAATAATATTCCAATTTAATTTGTCTTTGAATTAAATTGTGAATCAAAATTGAATTTAGTCTTAACAGCTACTTGGAAATAATTAATTAATTTATCTTAATTTAATTAGTTGGAGAAATTCAAGTTAGAAGTCTTTCTGAAGTCATGCAAGAGTTATCCCTTAAATTAAGGAGATAAGATTGAGTTATATTTGAGTTGTAATTAGTTAACTCATTTTGTTGAGTTAAGTCTATTTAAATTAGTTCCAAACTGTTTGAGGAACTACTAGTGATTTAACAGTTAGTTGATGCATTAATGCACTCAACTAGTGCTACTCCAGTTAACTGAAGATTCCCTCATCAGAAACTAATGCATGTCTATTATGAGAAAGACCCAGTTGAGATTAATGTTCAAGGGCAATGTACTATCAGTTGCATGTATTTTCCCATGGAGAAAACTCATGCATGCAGTCAAGGATTTATCCTTGAGGATTGTGCAATTTTGGAGGAAGAGATTTCCACTTGGTCAAAGAAAATCATCCACAAGGAACAACGCAAGGAAATAAGAGCTTCGAGGGTAGAGAGGAAGGCTGGAGAGACGCCAAGATTGCTTGTGAGCATCTATGAAGATTGTACTGAGATCTGGCTAGCTATGAGAGCCAAGGCTTTGTATAATTCCTATGTATTTCCACCATGTATGATAATACAATAGTGTGGGGTTTTTAGCTAAGGCTTTCCCCAAAGTATTTTCATGTGTATTGTGCCATTGATTCTTCTAATTCTGGTTATATTGTTCAACTCGATCTTTAAGCTTCCACAAATTGATAGTAGAAGTAGGTTATAGTATTCCACTTTGATTTATATTGCATTATTAGGTTAACCTACACAGATTTTCTACAGTTTCACTAGATGTAAACTCTTTCTCAAAAAAAATTTGGTATTTCCAAGACATTTGTCCTAAATTTTAAGATCTAGTTTTTGATCAAATAAAGAATTATCCTATGGTTAATTCATCTTTGTGTAAAGCTTTGCATTGAACTTAGGATTGGAATGTATACCTTTTGTGGATGCACAGAGCTATGAAGCTTATCATTATGATTATCAAGATAAATATCATCATTGGCCAAAGAATTATATATGTTAAATACTTATGTGAATGATCTCCTAATCTTTCTTGTGAATATTGTGATGCTAATCATTTTCATTCTAATAGAAGACATCCTCTTGAGTGTTGGTGAATGCTTTAGTTATTTGGTGAATCGAATTCCTCAACTTGGCAGATTAATTTCACAAGTTGATATAAAGGTTGAATCTAATTCAACACATGGTAATTTGTAGTATCCTAACTGGTTTCTTGTATTTGCTATACTAGCATTCATTTTTAATTCTTTTGATTTTCATTATGTTGGTTTAGAATGTAATTAGATACAAGGTAGTGATTTTTTTACCTAACATGTGAGAATGATGATTCTATTATTCAAAGAATTTTTGAAACTTCTCAAATCAATCCATATCTATTTTTGTATAACAGATAATCTTATGCCCTAACTAGTCCATCTGATCATAACACTGGGTCTAAAAGATGTCATGCAACTAATCATTTACCACTAGTATATTTGATGATAGTTGTTTTACATCAATTGATCTTGTTGAACCAATTGACCTTTATGGTTTATCATCTCACTCTCCAGATACTTCTTAAGTAATTGAGGCACTTCATCCTTTGCTGAAGGTTATATCAGGTTATCATGACCTTGATGAGGCTCCTGAACAAGATCAGATCAATTTTCCTTCAAAATATGCTCTTTATAATTCAATTGAGTTAATTGAAAGTTCATTTTCCCAAGAATTTCAAAGCTCTCAAAAGGATTGTTTTGAATCCCTAGATCAAATCTATGATAGGTAGGAAATTTTTTAGCAAGCTTTGTCACTAACAATAACCTTTGATCTTCCATGGTGTTTCTAAGAATGATAATACACATGAAAGTACATTCATAAGAAGATTTTGAGGTTTGTATCATTGTTGTTATGATCAGAAAGGTAAGGTTGTAGATTTGTTAAATTTAGTTGTTATGGCACATATTTATGCTAATAGGAAAGACCTTCAATTCCTTGTGCAAGGTATTCAAGTTGTCATCTTTATTTTTGCACATTTTTTATACCGTTCTTCATTGCTCGTATATTTGTACTTGTAGGTCTGGAGCAAATTTGGTGGCTACACTGGAAATTTCACTATATTTCACCCTGAACTTCTAACCAATTAGATTAGGAGTAGGTTTGGTTGCATTTTAGTTTTATTTTGCATTGCATGGAACTTGCATTTTTCTCTACATCTAGTTTTTTCTTTTTCTTTGTCTCTTGCTTCACATCTTGCATGTTGCTTTTCTTTGCATTTTCTTTATTATTTTTCTTTTGTCTTTCTTGTTTTGTTATGTCTTTTATTTTGGGTTTTGTTCAATAAGACCATGCATGGAAACTATTATTGTTTGGCTTAAAAGACAATGTGGTGAAGCTTTGAAAGAGCTTTGTTACACACATCAATACTTGTTCAAACTTTGGTCCATCTTATTTTTTTGGGCCTACACATCTTTTAAATTAAGTAATGTCTAGCTGGAAAATATGATTCATTCAAATAGAAATCCATAAGAAAAACCACGATACCTGTATTTCTTTTAGATCTTCATTTCTTGACCCAATATTGTAATTTAATGGTATTTTTATTTCTGATCCCATCGTGTCGAGAAGGGAAAGGAGAAAACTAAGGGTGAGCAAATTAATTTTAGAGGTATATAACAGTTCTGATAGTGTGTCACCAAGTGTTGTCGCTACAACAAACTATCCCCAAAAATATTCCTCCACTCAAATTTTGGAGCATTCTTGTGATCCTATATATTGCCGTTCCTTGATTTTTCTTGATCAATTGATGATTTTCTAAGTGTTTAAGTCTTCTTATGAGATTCTAACTGTCGAAACCACTTTCTTATACATGCTAAGTCATAGATGCATTCATAAGCACACCATTTTCTAGAAATCCTAGCAGTCAATGTGCACCATAGAAAGTTAAGAACTGTCCAATCATTGTTGATAGTCATTGTGGAGATCCTAATGACAATGATTGTGTAGTTCCTAAGGATAGTGATTGCACAGTTCCTTGTGGATGATGACTACGCAATCATAAAAGACAATGCTTGCGTAGTCTCTGGTGACAGTGATTGTGAAATTCTTAGAGACAAACACTACACAATCCCTTTGGACATTTAGTGTCCAATTCGAGTTGACATTCTCCCCCACTGTTAGTTGTAAATGTATCATCATACCAGTGATTTTTTTTAATTGTCGCTTTTGTGTGCTTTTTCTTTCATAAGTGTCATTCTCACTTTCACGATTGTTTTTTTTGCTTAATTTCACTTTAAAAGGTGTCAGTTTTGTTTTTTCTTCACTTTAGCATGTGTCATTTTCACTTTATTTTATCTTTTGTAAGTGTCATTTTCACTTTTTCTCACGGTGGCAAGTGTCGCTTTGATTGTTTTCACTCTTGCATGTGTCACACTTTGGTACGCTACTAGAGGTATCCCTAACACACTCTTTTGCATTAGTTGACCCTATCCATCACAAGAATATGTGTTAGACACTCTCCCATAGCTTAACTCACTTTCTAGTTATCTTCGACACTTTTGTCTTAACTTGTGTTCTAAATGTCACAAAGCTATGTTTCAACTGTTGCACTTAGAAATAAGTGTCGTTTTGATGTAGCTTCAAGGTATGCATGTGGATTTGGGTACTATGCATTCTTTAGCTTGTGTATATGATTATCCAAGTGTGATATCACCATCTCAGGACTTGTTTGCATCTCTTGTTCTCTCTTATCTTATTGATCCCACACTTAGTCATTTTCAGAGCTTTCATTGTCTTTGCAACTTGCTAACCTTATCCATCCTAGAAATAGGCACTACACAAAATTAAGTTACATTGAAGCATTCTTTACTTCTTGGAATTGTGAACCGCACAATCCTAGAGGATAGTCCCCCTCAATTGTACACTGAGAAACCTTGAAGTTTGGACCATCACTTTAGTTTCTTAGCCCTATCAACTGTGCAATTTATGATCTCTTCTACCCTGAATTGTGCATTACATAGTTACAATGGATAGTGGAGCCTACCTATGTCACTAACTTGCCCAAATGTGGAGACTCTTAAGCCTCTTATTCAGCTACTGCACCTTGCGCAGTTGTAGTGTGTAACCTTTCCTCCTTGTCTCACTAACTTGCACAACTGCATAGTCCCTTCATCTGGTGAGCCTCCTACTATGAATTGGAAATTTCTAGTGAAAAATGGGTCACTTCTAGGTCATTAAAACCCTCAACTATGCAATACTTGGAGTATGCCCCTCAATCATTGCATTACACAGTTATAGTGGCTAGTCATGTCCCTCTTGTTGAATGAAACCCCCAATGCAAAGTACCTTTCCTTACCTTGCCTCCAAATACATATTGCATAGTTAAAGTGGATATTCGGGTCATCCCTCATCCCCTAGGATGCTCAAACGCAACATTTTTTCTTCCTCTTCCTTGAACACTATGCATCGCGTATTCTCAGTTAGTAAGCCCATCACCTTGTCTCCTAGACTTCCCCACTATGCAAGACCTTGACACATATTCCCTAATTGTGCATTTCATAGTTCCAAAGGATAGTTTGGCCATCCCTGGATCTTTATAGCCCTCAACTTTGAAATTCTCAGCCCCCTACTCTCAAAACCCTTGCTTTTTTCCCCATTAAAATCAACATCTTCCATGCGTAAGAAAAGGTAGAATAGGTGGTTTCCAGATTGATGTTGGCTTGTCATGAGTGGACTTCATCTGTAGGTGCTATCATTGCAACATGGAAAGATGATTCTCAAGGGAAGTAATGAAGGAGAGGCTACAAGAAGGCACTTGAGAAGAAGAAGCAAAAGGTGTAGGAATTTACAGGGTAAGTTCCTCAGACAGAACACCAAAAGGACACCGCTCACAAACAGATCACAGATCAATACACCAGTATTTTGACGTGGTTCAAAACCTCAGAGAGGGAAACAGTCCACGGCCTGTGCCAACGTGGCTACTACAGGCAATTTATTAATAAAAGAATGAAAATTTACATAAGCTTCTCTCATGCACGGTTAACCTACAAATGACCCTCCATGCGCTTTAAATAGAATTCATGGACCAATCGGGTGTCAAGACACGGATCAAGTGTCGGTAATACCGAGGAGAGAATGAACCGTCGGATCACTACATATCGTGACCGTCGGATTGTAAGTTACAAATGTACATAGTAAAGAAACACACTTGACCTAACTCTATACTAGACCAAGTTATACTTAAATATTCCTATGTGTCGGAATATCCTAACATCCCCCCTTAAGAACAACTTGGGATAGGATTGAAGGATTTACAAATATGACACAATAGGAGAAGGAAGGAGGCACTAGAGCCTATCCCCCCTTAGTGACAATTTCCTGAACTCCACCATAAATCGAAGTTTAGTAAACTTCGCCTCTGTGAGAGCCTTTGTAAAGATGTCTGCAACTTGATCATCTGTTGAACAATATTGCACTTCAAGAACATGGTCATGAATGAGCTTTTTGATGAAGTGCATGTGTCGTTCAATGTGTTTGCTGCGTTGATGTTGAACTAGATCTTTGCAAAGCTGAATGGCACTTTGATTATCACACCAAAGTGTAGTTCGATGCTGCTGCTGAAAACCAACCAAACTCTGATAGGATCTGACGAAGCCACAAGGCTTCCTTACTAGCTTCTACGGCACCACGATACTCTGTTTCTGCTGAAGAAAAAGAAATGGCAGCTTGTTTCTTGCAAGCCCATGTAATAGGTCCTGAACCAAGAGTGAACACATAACCAGCAGTAGACTTCCAATCATCAGGGTCACCAGCCCAATCGGAATCAGTGAAACCAACCAATAGAGGAGATGCTTTAGCACTGTAATGAATGCCAAACTGAACTGTACCTCGAACATAATGAAGTATTCGTTTAGTTGCTTTCCAATGACTTTCACGTGGGGTTTGCATAAAACGAGCAACAAGGCCAACAACAAAGGAAATATGAGGACGAGTATCGGTTAAATACAAAAGTTTTCCGACAAGTTGACGGTATAAGGTAGCATCAACTTCAGGGGAAGTACAATTGACTGAAAGTTTGACTCCAGACTGAAAGGGAGAAGGAGCTGGCTTACAATCTTCCATGTGAAAAAAGCGTAGAAGATCACAGGCATACTTTGATTGGGAGAGGAAAATACCTTCCTTGGATTGCAAGACTTGAAGACCGAGAAAATAATGTAAATGTCCTAAGTCTGTCATTTCAAACTTCTTTTTAAGGCTGGACTTCACATGGTTAATAAGGTTGGGATCACTACCAGTGAGGATAAAATCATCAACATAAAGAACAAGAATGATAAGAGACTTGCCCTCTTTCTTGGTGTAGACAGTATTATCAAAATGACACCTAGAAAAGCGATTCTAAAAGAAAGCTATCCATTTTGGCATACCAAGCCCGAGGAGCTTGCTTGAGACCATAAAGGGAATTCTTAAGTCGACATACAAGACTGGAGTCTGTTTGTATAAACCCAATAGGTTGTTCCATATAGATTTCTTCATGCAAATCCCCATGCAAGAAGGCGGATTTAACATCCATCTGATGGACTTCCCATTTGAAAGAGGCAGCAAGGGAAAGAACAAAGCGGACAGAGTTCATTTTGGCAACAGGGGAGAAGGTTTCAGTATAGTCAATGCCTTCAACTTGTGAAAATCCCTTAGCAACAAG